>JACVEI010000260.1:0-181144 GCA_018115615.1 Pestalotiopsis sp. DP-2020a | reverse complement strand
TAAATTTATTGCGTAAACCGGCGAAAATCGTTTTAAAAGCTATCGAATTTTTTTGGATTAAGGATTTTTTTACTAAAATAAAAAAATCCGGAACGGACGGGAGGAGCAAACGTAATCGGTTTCGGTGCTAAATTTATAAACTATTTACCTAAAAAGCTCGGGGTATCGACGGGGGCGGATCGGAGGATTTATACGGCGGGGACGGTAGCGTCGAGCAAATAAAGCTTTTCGATTTTAAATTAGGTAATTTGCTTTTAAACGTTATAACTTAGTTTTTTTTAATATTTTACGACGCTTTTTAGCTCGGAAANTTATACGGCGGGGACGGTAGCGTCGAGCAAATAAAGCTTTTCGATTTTAAATTAGGTAATTTGCTTTTAAACGTTATAACTTAGTTTTTTTTAATATTTTACGACGCTTTTTAGCTCGGAAATCTTCGATTTTAAAGATAAAATAATAATATCGTAATCGGATTCGGCGAAACGGGAATAATTAAAAAAAAAATTTAAAACGGCGGTATAGTTATTAATATAACGTAAATAAAACAGCTAATTAAACGGGTTATCGGTAACGTAGGCGACAANATCTTCGATTTTAAAGATAAAATAATAATATCGTAATCGGATTCGGCGAAACGGGAATAATTAAAAAAAAAAATTTAAAACGGCGGTATAGTTATTAATATAACGTAAATAAAACAGCTAATTAGACAGGTTATCGGTAACATAAGCGACAAGCTCGTTTAAAAAATCCGCTCCCGAAGGCGGTTCGGGCCGTTTTAAAAATATCGCGGCGGGCAAATACGGCGCTTATAAAATAAAAGCTATATAATATTACGGTCGGCGGGTATAGGCAATATAAGCGGTCGTATAGCAGTTTATTTTTTACGGTTTTGGCAGGGTTATAAATAACTTTATTAATAAAACGTAGCTCGAAAAGCTATATCTTTAGTTCGGGCAGTAACAATAAAAATATTATTAGTCTGCGGGTCTATATCGGTCCACCCGGGCCGCCCATAGCTGGCGCCTAGGGTCTATCTACTTCCTGCCTATAAGCAGGGTCCAGCGCCGTGACACAAGTCTCGGGCTAAAAATATAAGCCAAAAAAAACGGCGTATAATACTTATAATCGTTAATAAAATAGCTAAAAGTATTATTATTAAAAAATTTACATAACGGCCCCCACTCGTATGTCGTGGTGTAAAAAATAATAACTATTATTAGACGAGTCATGTACCTTTGGCCGGAACACAGCAATCCGTCTGCGGCCCTTAAAGCCTACTGACAGATAAGCCAATGAGATAACATCAAGCGATTTGCCGATGTATGGGTTGGCCGGACTAGCGACGGAATTTATTCCTAGGATCGTGAGAAATGTCGCCATTATCTCAGTTCACGTACAGATGGCACTTGTGTCTGGCGCTTGACAGGTTTCTTCGTAAAATAAGATACATGACCAATAATATCTGAGCCTCCACTATTTGTCGAAAGCTTGATTCTATGACATTGACCTCTGCTATCTAAAAAGCATTCGTTGCCTTGGCAGAACATCTAGAGTTCACCGTGTACGCAGAAGCAAACCGGCTGGCAAACAATCTTTCGCGCGCCACCGACCGCGCATCCCGTTTAGAATATCGCCGGCTGGCCGTAAGTCTCGGCCTGGATCTGCAGCGGCGCTCCACCGCCGATGCAAGTGCCCGAGTGGAGTGCGGACGTGACCGTCTGCATCGGCGTAGAACAGTCGCCGGCGGCGAAGATGCCCTTGACGCTCGTCTGGTTGAACGGCGGGTTGACCTTGATCGTGTTCATGGGCGTGATCTCGAGCCCGAGCTGCTCGGCCAGCGTTCCCCTGAGCTTGGTCTTGGGCTTGTGCGCCAGGAACCCCTCCGTCTTGCTCCCGCCGTCGGCAAAGTGCAGCGTGACCTGGGAGCGCTCCGGGGCCTTGACGAGCTTGGTGATCTTGCGGTTGTCGACCGTCATGGGGGCCGGGGCACCGGCAAGTGCATCCTCCAGCTCCTTGCCGAGCTTCTCGTCGCCGTTGGTGTAAAGGACGACTGTATCGGACAGGCGCAGAGCCTGGCGGGCAAAATGAAGGGCCACTACCCATCTGCTGGTGTCACCTTCGCCCAGCATGCCGACAGATGACACGCCCTTTTCTTCCCATCCATGGCAATACAGACAGTGAAAGCTATGTCGGGTCAATTAGTAGCCACAGCGCCGCTACGTGCATCTTTGGCTTTGATACTTACATGCCCGAAACCCAGCAGTCGGCGTAGCCGGGGATGTCTGGGAAGACATCCTCGACGCCAGTTGCCAGGATCAGCTTCTTGCCGATCCAGGATTTCCCAGCGGCCTCGAGCTGGAAACGGCCGTCCTCGAGCTTCTTTGCCGACTCGACCTCGGCGTCCTCGACTGTGATAGAGCCGTAACGGGTGAAATCGGCCTTGGCTGCGGCGCGGAACTCACTAGGATCGCGGTGGTCTCAAGAGGGCAGGGTGTGCATGTGCTTGCTCAGGCTGTTACGATACTTGCCCGAGTCGATCAGCAACGTCTTGTGGTCTTGACGGACAATGGACGATGCTGCGCTGAGCCCAGATGGTCCGCCGCCAATGACGATGATATCGTACTCAGAAGCCATGGTTGTGACGAATGATTTGTGGTTGATGCTAGGTAGCTGGGTAGTTGCCAGTCAGGATGTAAGCATTCATGAGGAAGCGCTGGTCATTTTATACGAAACAATCATCAGTCATACTGCCTTACTTGTCACGTGGAAGCGCTGCAGACTGTTGGTTGGCACTTTTGGTTGGCCCTTTTAGTCACTTGTTCGTCGGTGGCCGGTCCATAAAATTTGAGTCTCCCGCATGAGGTATGATGAGGGGCTCCAACTTTGGATGTCCATATAAGCCAACCACCGGGCAGGCTGGCATGGTGATTGGCTGGCATTTTTTTCTTCTCTCTACTTCTGTGACCTGCTTTGTTCTGATATATGTCGCAGCTGCCTTGATATGAGGGGCTCGGGCGGCTTTGAGGTATTGAGGGGTCTTGTCCCACTGTTATCTTATACCCGTTTTCGCAGGATTGTACAACCGTCTGCGATGTAACGCCTCCCGGGCGAGCAGGGATAATCCCAACCAGGTCTCTTAGAGGCGATCGCGATTAGCCCCGGCTCCCTTCTGACTCGGGCTTTTCTAGGCACCGCACCCCCGGAAGGATCATGGGAGGTGTGAAGCTGATTGAGTGATTGTATTGCCCTGGGCCACATGCACATTGGGTCTGAATCGCCACGTACCTGAAATACAGCCAGATACTGATTTCGTTGGCTATTTGTACACAGTAAACGCCAAAATTATGTTGGCAAGATCTTATGAATATTTATGCCGTACTCCAATGTTCTCCAGAAAACGTCCAGAATTCACCCCAGAAATCCCAAGATGTGAACAGATCCATTGGTCAAAAGTTCACACTAACCTTAGCTACTAACATCCTTGCGACCTGTAGAGTATTGGCATGTGCTGATCTTGCCTTCTAATCGCCAAAGCTGGAGATGACAATTTTACTTTGGCGAGTCTCGAGCTACCTTTCACTTCGTGACGATTGTTGGTGATGCAAATAAGAAGTCTCGGGCAAGAATGAAGCTTGTATCGTGGCGCTATGGTGAGCGACAAATATGTTTGAATTTTGCGGATTAAAGTAGTGAGGGCAAGTAGCAACTCAAGTATATGCAACCTCACGAGGTACAGCGTGAGAATCGAGCCTTTTTCTCCTCAGATCATCGCCAACAATAGCATTTCAGCTATGAACTCTCCATGAATCTTGCCTTTTTATCTACTCGGTGCCGGCAACGGGCTTGGCCGTGGGATCGGCCTTGCCTCCTTCTACGTTGCCATCGGTGACTTTTTCGCTTTCCGTCTGAACCGCTGCCGGCGGTCCTGGCCTTGTCATGTTGTACTGTTTGACGAGAAAGACGACGAGAAACCCGGCGGCAGCAAATGCAATGGCGACTTGCCATACTGTTTTCAGCGCGTCCGAGTAGACGCCCAGAACTTCTGTCCTGTCCTGCTCGGGGAGACTGTATGCTCCGCCCAGTGATGGCACGATTGTGGGGGGTAGAGTGATGATAACTCATCCGGAGGTTCTGTGATGGAATAAAACCGTATGGAAGGATGTTAACCTACTATGTATAGTGGAGCTTCAATATTGGTACTGCTAGCGCAATGGGAGACACAAAACCTTCTTTTGTCCTTTTTCCTGCAAGAGTTATATTCGTAGCTCTTAGACAATAGCTCGTAGGCCACAACGACGACTGGCGCGGCTTGTATGATCGAGAACAATGGCTAAATACTCCGATAATATGTTTGAAAAGGCCGAAAAAATTGTTGACAAGTTCAGTCGCTCGACGTGCTATACTCAAACACACTATAATCTGACAGTGTAGGCGCTAAACTTCAGCGTCGGAGTCAGACAAAAATGCCGTAACGGAGGCGGCGTAGAATGATAAACGCCGTAAGCGCGCCGCATACATCATACTTAACATTAATTTTGGCAGCGCGGCCTATAAGCGGTTTCGGAACCGAACCTTCCCCAATGCACTGCTGATGGGAGTTTGCCCGCCATTGAAAAGAAACATATGTAGGCGTTCATGAATGAACGTATTGACTATGGTCATGCCAAGCTATAAACTGTAGTCACTCCAGCAACAACTATTTTACAATTTTTTTTTTTTTTTACAAAATAATATCTGAACGTTTGAAGAATAGGTCGGCACAAGATAGGCGCAGACTCAGACTGTAACGAAAATGTCAGAGAAAACGTTCAAGGAATACACACATGAGCAAGGAGAGTCATATGCGACCGGGCGCCCGGGATATTCTCCCAAGCTCTTTCGCACCATTGTCGACCACCATGCCGCCACGGGCGGCAAGCTTGACCTTGTCGTCGACGTTGGCTGCGGCACTGGCCAAGCTACACGGGACCTGGCTCCTTTCTTCACCCATGCCTTGGGCTTGGATGCGTCAGAAGGCATGATCAACTCGGCGCGCGCATCCGTCAAGTCTTCCGCCTCGGCACCGCGTTTCGAGGTTTCGGCCGCCGAGGTCCTGGGGACCGATCTGGAGAGGCCGATCCTCGAGAACAGCGTCGACCTGTTGACTGCTGCCACCGCAGCTCATTGGTTCGATATGGACGGCTTTTGGCATCGTGCGGCACGTGTGCTCAAGCCAGGAGGTACCGTCGCGCTCTGGGCGAGGACGCGCGCGGCGGTGAATCCCGTCAAGACGCCCAACGGTCTCGCCATCCAAGCAGCGATGGACAAGATCGTCGACGAAGAAGTGCATCCCTATGCCGTGGTCGGAAATGCGTTGACGCGCTTTTTCTACGTCGACCTGGTCCTGCCCTGGACCCTCGACCCTCCCGTGGCAGAGTTCCAAGAGGACACTTTCTATCGTCGAGAGTGGAACAAGCAGCTGGATGGCGCGGAGCCCGATGATATGGGTACGTCGAGAATGGTCACTGTCAAGCAGTTCGAAATGGCAATGGCGACAAGCAGCTCCGTTACTAGATGGAGACAAGCCAACCCTGAAAAGGTTGGGACGGAAGAGGATGTGGTACGGAAGATGGGAAGGCAGATGGAGGGACTCTTGCACGAGGCCGGGGTCAAAGCCGGGGAAGAAATGGTTTATGGTGAAGTGGCAATCGTTTTATTGATGGTAAAGAAGCGATTGTGACCATGATTTATACGTCGGGGCATTTACATGTCACTGCCGCTGCATGCTCATACAAAATCGAATAGTCATGCGACCGAGTTGCAAGAATGCAAGATGAAAACACCGTGACTATGACTGAGATTCTCTATCTTTGTATTCTGCCAAGATACGCGTAAGCGCTCAATTTTACCCGGGCTAAATTGCCGCGCAGCTCAAAGACGCCTGATTTAGTTGAACGGTACAAAGTCTACAAACTTTTCTATACTATTGCGGGGATTGGGTGTGAAAATAAGTCTTGGTCAAACCTGAGTGCGGAGGATATTTTCGTAGATGTTATACCCATAGAGGCAAGCTTGACTCCGTACCAGTAGATTCTATCGAATGCTTAGATAACCTAGTACTTAGAGATTGACAGCTTCCTGGTAATTGAGTTGTTAGACGAACAGTACTGCTTTTCATGGCTGTATACTCAAATTGAAATATCGGGACTTGGAGCCAAGGCCAACAAGGTGTATTTTCCGCTGTCATCATGCTTCTGGATGAAATCCAAGACAGCCTTAATTCCTTGCTCTGAGAGAAGATCGTCGTTGGACATCGTGCCTCCATTGATCGGCCCATTCTGATCCCCGTCCATGATGTACAAATTGCCATTACGATGGGATTTAACAAAGCAGGCATAATGAAAGTCCACCTCGCTCTCGGGATTTGTAGGTGCATCTGTATCTCCAAGGATTGCCGCCGAATGATACTTGGATGCAAGCACCGCATCATTCTCAAGGGCAGACGCACGGTCTAATGGATTCAGGTGGGTGCATCTCTCAAGCAAGCCAGAGAGATGGGACTTGGGCTCTGTCATCATCCACGATACTGCTTAGTGCCGACTCTCAATGCCCTTCTGGTGCGTAACGATAGTTTGTTACATGAGAGACATACCCACAAAGCTTCGTGCAGATCCATTTGAAACTGCGTGAAGAATACCGTACAGTCCGCACGCATTGTTGATTGTCTGCTTGAACCACATGACATCCTCGTCCTCTCCAGTATCCGTGTATTCAGGCGTCGATTTATTTTCTTCAGCCAGAAGATCATCATACTGAGGAGGTGTAGAGAATACGATGACAAGTGCTAGGACTGGTCGAGGAATGAATGCAAGGATTTCGGGCTCACTGAGCGATAAAACATCGTGAAAGCGCAGGGCGCTTGAGACACCAAACTGATGAATCAACTGATTGAAAACATCAGGATTGGACTCGAGCGGAATGAAGTGCTTACTGTAGACCACCATGATAACAATTGGCTAAATGAATAGGAAACAGATGGAAGGCTGAAATCCAACTTCCAGGGTTGGCAGGTGGGTGCGGGGTATTGAGATAAGTTGTTTAATCAATATTGTTGTGCGGTTCGTACAGCGATGGGATCAAAGGACAGGCAGCCACCACAGCCACTTTGTGGGTGTATCGGCTGCCAGTATCCGAACCACTGGGATAGTTATTTGTAGCCATCGTACGAAGGGAACAGCTTCCCCCTTTTCCCTTCGTACGATACGTCAATTTGAGAATATAGAGATCTGTTTGCCGTCGCTTCCCTTCGGATTGGTTATCGACTAACCAGCCATTTTTACCATGGTATTGCTATTCCAACATAAGTATTATTAAAGTTTTAGGATACAAACCTCAACGCCGAGGTCAGCAAGACTATGTATACAATAGGTACCCAAATTAGCACTTTCAAAGCGGATATATAGGTAGTCTTATTAGCTGGTCATTTTGGTTAAATCAGCGACGTACGAAGTAGAAAAGGGCGAAATACTACTAGAAGCGCTAGGAGGTTCGACCACAAGTATTTAGTATTAATAAAACATGGGAGCGTCGTCAAGAAATGATATCCTGACCAGCATAACGCCTTTAAACTTGCGTGTTGCCGTGGTTATGCCAGAATCGTGGAAGTCATGCTTGGCAGACAATATCGGCATCAATAGCTGCCCAATGATTGATAGGGTCGTTTTACTTACCTGCTATACCCATACCATGGTGCCTTAGAACTTTAGACTTGAGTTTTTCCGCCTTTCATTAACCTCTCCTATTTCCGGGAATCGATGGTGGAACCGAAGACAGCAACTCTTATTTAGGGCAGATGACAGACATGAAAGCTCTCGCTCAGGAAGATAGTACATACCTACAAACGGCAGAGTCCGCTTCTGGGGGCCTTGCAGAGATGAGGCTTCGTACGCCAGGCCTTGGCGTTGCTTCAAGAAGTTTATATAGTTTACCGTCGTCTAGGTATTTATGAAGTAATGCCTGGGTCATTCTTGTCTCGACTCGCCCTTTTGCAATCCACTATGTGCTCTTGACTCTGAACATAGCTGCGTCCGTTTCTAGGCCCATTTGCTGGTCACTGGTCAGATCATGTAATCCTCGAAGCCCGAGTATATATGCACTACATCTCTAACGGCAGGGTGCGCCCCTTCTCTTGAATAAGATAGAACCGCAGAAAGCTCCCTAATAACTTGCGATGGTGTCTCTCCTGCGCACCGTCTAGTGCCTTGTTGCGGGACTGGTTCGGGTCTCACGGGCAGTGCACTTCACCAACGCAGAATGGGAAGTGTATGAGAACCAGTCCATCACCTTGGAATGGGCCTACGACAGCGATGACAACCCCGACTCGAACGAGTCTGCCATCACCATATGGCTGCCATTTGGGACCACACTCCTTCCCTGATCTGGCAACTATAGCCATATGCTCTTCGACA
Source organism: Pestalotiopsis sp. DP-2020a (assembly GCA_018115615.1). Taxonomy (NCBI): domain Eukaryota; kingdom Fungi; phylum Ascomycota; class Sordariomycetes; order Amphisphaeriales; family Sporocadaceae; genus Pestalotiopsis; species Pestalotiopsis sp. DP-2020a. The sequence continues at coordinate 172,694 of JACVEI010000260.1, read as the reverse complement.
GTATGCTGCTACTCCCTCCGTTTAGTGTCGTCTCCTCAAGTAGCAGCCATTCACTGACGAATGCTCCGGATAGTGTCCTATGACGCAGATGTGACCTCTTACACCTGGACCTTTGATTGCGATTTCAATCTCACTACGGGTAGTAAATGCGTATTTTCCATAGGCGGTTTGCAATGGGGAACGTTCGTGTCCATCGACGACTCCGATGCGTGGATACTACAGGTGATCGCTCCCTTCAACTATCCCATCTCTACCAGCTTCTGGCACGATAGCTAACCTGGTGGCTTTTCGCTTTCCCAAAACAGTCTGGGAACACTCACTGCCACCACACTGCGGAGGACAACTTGCTCAGCACTGGTACCAAGGCTGGTATCGGCGTTGGTGTGTCGGTCGGTGTGATCGCCATCGCTGCCGCGCTTGTTCTCCTCTGGTACCGGAAACGAACGGTCGGAAAGCCACATATAACTACAGTAGAGGGCGCCAAGTAGCTACACTGCGTGGCTGAATCTATACTTATGTTTTTGCGCAAGCCTTTGGCACAGATCCCAGGGTCTCAATCGAAGACATAAACAGTAAAGATTTCAGAAGCGTTGATATTGTAGAGCCGCATACCCCCTCAAGCCCTATCGAAAGAGAAGAATAATACGGCCGCTCCATTTCGGTGGGAGCTTGCAAGCCATCGAGCTATAGCCTGTTATTTCCGTTTATGTCCCGGGGTCTATGTGCTTCATTCTCGAAACACGAACATAATCGCGCTGTATTGAAACAATCTCTGCCGACGCGTGCACTGTGCAACTTCCAAGGCACAGGGTCTGATATTGGTTGTTATGATATCTGCATGTGAGTGGCCTTTCGCGAGTGTGCCCACAATATGTCCACAAAATGTAGACATGCAAGCCCTTGATTTGTGCCACGAGACAACAACCTGCATGTCAGCTACCTGCAAGGCCGTTGGAAATGGCTGAGTAAAGAACAGCCACACTCGGTAAGCGCTGCGGCAGGGTCAGGCAACTTTCTTGATTTGAGGCAGCCGACAATTTACTGAAAAAGTCTTTGTAAGACAACAGTCCGTCACATCATTTCATCCAAGCAATTTCCATCAGACCCGACATCATCAGAATAGCGGCGTTGCAACCGTCGATTCGTCCTTCCTAGAACCACGCTTACGCTGCTCTGGCTCCTGCATCGGATCAAAAACCGTGTCTTCCTCGGATTGGGACATGTCTCCTCTAGAAGATGGCGTATACTCACCGGAAGAGGACTACCAAGAAGACTTGTTCGATATGTACTACATATGCCCTGGATGGAAGATTCAATTTTTTTTGATCCCACAGTCGCAATGTACAAAGTGGTGCATCAGACGTGCTTCGAGTGCGAGGAATTCAAGGTCGATGAGAGCCATCTCTGCGATTTCTGCATTCACGTCCGCCCATCCCACCTCATGACGTGTAGGCGTTTTCTTGACCTGTACGATCACGGAAGAGACATCCTCGATAAACGATATGAATTCGTTATTGGAATGCCATCTGAGCTGAAGTCAAGGCAAGAGGGTGCGCATTTTGTCAATGGTGCCTCGAGGTCGTCAAGGCAGATGCCCGACTGCGTCATGAAACCATTGACGAGGAAAATCCGATTCGTGTCGCAAGAAACGTTGGATCAGAAAAACGCTACAGTAATCTGGGCTTCCTCACCTACATGGTTGATGTCGATGATAGTTCGGACCGTCTCGTCAAAATCGCTCACGACAAAGGATTTGGGCCGAGCTCTGCTGCGGCTGGGGATGAAGCATGGATCAATTTGAACCAACAATTCTCCACAGTGCCATCCGTCGTCGACTGAACGACTGTGACCCTGTGGAAATCTCAGTGCGAACGCAAGCATGAGAACTGTGGTGAGAGGGCAGTGAGCAAACTGCCTCACCACTTTCGACTCATAGATGTTGCAAATAAACGCATTAGCGACGCCGACAATAATACACTATCATTCTTTGCACTAAGTTATGTCGACACTACGTCAAAAGAATTTGAGCAGGCTGCAGAAATCTGGTAGTCTGAATGATCTGCCTCTGACGATCGCTGATGCCATGCGCGTTTGTGAACGGCTAGATCAACCCTACCTCTGGGTCGACAGGCTTTGCATTGTGCAAGATGATAAGGATGACAAGTACGGACAAATCAGGTCGCTGGAAGCAATATACTCACGCGCAGAACTCGTTATAGTCGCAGCATGTGGCGAGAATATGCAATCTGGACTGGCAGGCATGGATGGCGAGTCCCCCCGAGAGCAATATCAAATTTCCACGGACGTCTTTGGCTTCATCATAAAAAAAAAACTACAACAACCCATCAACACTTTACTCAATACCGTGTGGGACAAAAGGGGCTGGACATACCAAGAGGCCGTCCTCGCAAGACGCAAGCTGTACTTCACTTCGTCCGAACTGTTGTTCGAATGCGCGGAAGGCCTTCAGCGCGAGAGTACTTCTTATGTTGCATATGGGGACAAACCACGCCGTGTACAACAATTGACCACCTACGGCAGTCGTGGTGTTGAATTAAGCGGCGATGTATTCGAGGAATACGGGTACCATCTGTCGCGGTATTGTTAACGAATTCTGAATTTCTGACTAACCCATCTGATATATACCATGCTTTCCACGGGATCGAAAACGCATTCTACCCTGAGAAAAAGATCATCTTTGGATTGCCGGCGTCCGACTTCAGTCGTGCTCTATTGTGGTATGACGAACCTGGGTCGGAACTACAAAAGCGTCAATGCAGTGATCGAGATATAGTCCTACCTTCTTGGTCATGAAGAATCCAGGTTTTTCGGTCATTTAAAGCCTCCATTGATGGTAAAGATATCTTTGAGGGCTCCTTCTACCGTTCGATCTGCAGCTGGGCCACGCTGGCACAGAATGGTCAACAGACCCTTCGTCCCATCAAGTCTATTCATGATGAGAAAATCTGGAAAAGTCTGGACAAGATATGGTCAGACGACGAATTCTTTCAGAATTATCCGACCCAACGACAGGTCCTCGCCCTTGCATGGGCTAGAGGTTGCATCGAAGCAGATGTACCTACTGATCTGTTCCTGCTCGGCTCTGGTCAAGGACAGCTACAACCTAGCTCCATCATATCTGCCCAGGACTGGCATTACGTTGGCCAACAATTCAGGACTTCTGGGCCGAAATTCAAAATGGAAAGCATCAAAGGAATGACTGCTCTACATCACTTAGCCTTGACCAAGGTCATCTCCTCATACGTGCCCAGTCGTCTGTCATGCGCGTCGAACTACTAAAACTTCCGTTCAGTCCGTCCGAAAAGGTATTTTCCATTCCTCTTCCTGACACCCACAGCGGTGATGGCGAAATTGTCCGATCGCTTCTAGGTATGGGTGAATACAAATTGCGTGGTACAGGCACACCGGATGGAGTTGCTGATGTGAACTTCATTGCCATGGCTGTAGGATCTATGCCATATGTAGCAGCGTATGCTCTGGACGAGAAGGTGCTAGAAAAGAACCGATTCTACGAAGAACAGTCTGATCTTGAGCTCCATTTCTTTCAGCCAGGTGTCATCGTTATGGCTGTGAGATGGACCGGGTCAATCGCGCAACGTATAGCATTAGGATGGGTGACATTGCAGGGCTGGGTGGACTCGAAGCCGGAATTTCGAACGGTGGTGTTAGCATGATAAAGACAGAGGTTCTCGGTTTCCTCAAAGTCGTGATTGTGGCCTTTACAAAACATTCAGCCGGTGGTGCTGTGTTAGAGTACATGCCGTATACAAATTGAATTTCACTTGTCATCATCTTCGAACTGAAGACCAGAGAAAATCAACGGTGGGGCTACGTAGATCGAACTTACTATACACATCTTTATGAGCTCCTTCTTGTCATCAGGGGTAAGACTTGTACGGTCAGTAGCCGCCCTTTCCAGGTAGTCTATCTCCGCAGCGGTGTGTGACAGTTCCCATGAATCAGGTGCATATATGGCCACTTTCTGGATGGTGTATTAGGCAGGCAAAAAATTGGTGCTCGACAGCTGTACCAAACTGACGAGTGTAGGTTTCAACAGGTGATATTTGAGCATTCAGCACCACCAAGTAGTTCGGGTCACCCTAAGGATTGAATACGTATATGTCACTAAAAGAACTTCATACCAGCTCATTTGCCAAAATTTACCTATCTACCTTGGCGTTGTCACCGAGCGTTGGTCGACGTTTAGAGGCGAGTCGGTCGGGAACTGCCTGCACCCTTTTCCCTCCCGGTGACTTATGACATGTTATGAGAAGCTCCTGGTATATAGTTGATCTTCGCAATTGGTGTTCTCAAGCCGAAACGGTGCAGGGTGGTTTCCATTATAAGGTAAAAGAATTAATCAGGAGAGATCAGCCTTCGCTTGCAAAGAAACCCATTCCAAGAATGGTTCATCTCTCCATTGTTCTGTGAAATGTCTATATTGCTTCCCCTGCAGGGGTAACGTCCTTGCGTGCTGCGTCAAGACCTTGTTCAGGTTCTTGATCGAAAGCCCGATTGACGTGCTTTTGGCTGTCAGCATCAGTCAACTCTGTCCAAGATCCGAGCGCAACGTCTTGATCCGTCATGAAACTTCCAAGATTGCGACTACCGCTGGTTAATTGTCCCACTCTTTGCTTCCAGTGATATCGTTTTATTCTGTGCTGAGGTTGGATCTGCCGTGGTTGGCTCGAAATAGCCAGGCAACGAAACAAGAGCTTGCTGAGAGAAGGCATGGACCCAGCAATGATTCCAATACCCATCTCCACCATTGACCATATTACGATGTTGGCCTTGTGATCTGTTGCGCAAGTCAGCTTTCTACAATATTGCATTTCTATGAGCCAGTATACTCACAAAGTCCATCAGTCGTCGCTGTATACTCGACCAGATATGGAAGTCGGACGATAGTAGAGATGCTGGCACTATCAAACATTAGCAGGGGGTTTTTCGAATGCCACATGCGGAGGACACCTACATTGACCCGAATACCACTAGAATGTAGGCAGAGATCTTCAGGCTCCGTCGCATGTTGAGGCCCCAGATGACGAAGGCGGGAATGATGGCACAGCCCCAATCGGTAATCACCGTGACGATGGACACAATGTAGCTAAACGTGCTGTACAGCTGGGCATTTGTGCAGCTCCCATCGGTCATTTCTCCCAACCATGTCTTCTCGATGGGCCTGCATATAGTCATCAGGAGTACGAATCCTACCAGCGTGCTGAGCGCGGATCCAATGATAATGGCGAAAATAGGATATCGGTATCGTCGTTGCAGCGTTATCTCCACCAGGGACATTCCGATACTCGCTTTGATGAAGGGTAGTGTCCAGCAGTATATGTATTGAAAAAAGGCCAACCACTTTCAAATGTCAGCAAGTAGTCTCGGAATTCTTTGTTCGCCGACGGATTGGGACTCGCCTTGGCTCCCATCACATTATTCCACGTGTGGCCCAATGAATTATCCGGCAAGTCGGCATCGAGTGTACCTAGGCCTGAATATACGTCTATGCAGACGAACGAACAGCATATAGTGTATGACACCTGTCAGATGAGGGGGATGAATGGTCAGACCATTATCAACTCATATCGAAGATGAGTGAGCACTTACACACCCGATGGCCATGAGGTAATCGTCTATCTTCGTAGTCTTGGTCAGACATCTGATATAGAGCCGCGCTGCTACGGTCAATATCGAACTCAAGCCCAGAGTGATCGTGACAGCGAGCGTTGCTTTTCCCAAAGATCCTGGGGACTGAACCCAGTATACCGGCTGACTTTGGAAAACTGCCATTCCTTTTCGCAAAGCACTTGTTCGAGTGAGGACACAGATGGAAAAGAAAAGGGATGTTGCGGCTAGCTTGCCACGCCATGCTGAGAGCGAACGAGAAATATATTGCTTGCGATGGAAGGGTCACTGGCCTCGTTGCCACTCAATTATAATCGACGTGGATAGTCGATCAAGAAAACGTCACAGGCAACTTCCGCATGTCCAAACAGGGTATTTTCTACGAGGGTATGGTAGTTTGATCCGTTCCGATGGGAACACAACCACGACAAGTGTGCGGTACGAAGATCAACCCTTGCATCCGAATTTCTTCTCTCGGAGCAGGGCACCTGGGTGATACAGCATTTCCAATTCTGAACATGGTAAACAAAATCACATTCATAGATATTCATTCGAAGGAATGAACTTTCCGCCGAATAGTCAGGACTGCTATCAAGAGAAACATATGATAACTTAGGTGACGTATCATCAATGTTGTGTATGGTGCCACCGAGACCAGTCAAACGGCTCGAATAGGGATCTGAAGGAAGTCGGTCCGCGAATTGATATCTGCCAGCAATTTCGTTCCAGGCCCTTTCAATATCAATATGTTTGTATGCACGTTGAGCAAACATGCATAATCAAGTCCATGTGTAAGGATTCTGATTGGACGGGGACACCGGATTGTGGGTCAAGAATGAACGGTGGAGAGTGTATACAGCACCCACAGGGGTGCTACAACGGTTCGTTTGATGACTGAGTACCCGAGAAAGTGGTTGCTATGCATGAGCCCTGCTCGACGGTTGGGTGGTTTGCTCGGCTGTGGCGGACAAGCGAGCGTGGCCCCGCGAGGATCCCCTCCCTCCGAAGGTATTCCAGGTCAATCTACATGACCTCTTTCTCTTTCATTGGAGCACTTCGACTGCATTTGGCTTGCTCTCATACTACTTGTGGAACTTGTCTTGCTTGTGAACAGGCAACATGGTGATGCCAGGCCTGAGCACCACCCTCACCCCGGGGCTGGAGTTCGGCGGAAAAGCCTACGGCGATGGCTCACGACTGTTTGGAGACAACGTCAAGCGCGCTCACTCGATCATTGAAGAGAAGCTGCCGGTAAGTAAAATCTGTATCTCGGTACGGAAATGGCGGTCTTGAGTCACTAGTTCCAACGGTGAAAGATTGACCTTGAAGCCATCTTGATCGACCTTAGACTCCGGACATGTGTCATTGATTGGGAGTATAGGCCCTCAAAGAATTAGATGCCCTTATGCAACTTACGTTCGGCGATGCTTCACAATCAAAAGCTCCCATATTCATCGACACGCGATTCAATGAGGCCAAGATCCTAGACTCAGCCCCAGGTTCAGACGAGCCTGCCGTCAAGGTGACCATCAAGCCAGAGTACATCATTCAGTTCTATGAAGGAGCATTGGACCCCCGCCTGGGCATGTTCAAGGACGCCATCTTCCATGAGCCTTCGATGCCCAAGGGAGATATCCCAAAGGCTGTAAGATTTGCCGATCTTTTGACGCCGAGTCCTCCAATCGCACCGCAGAGCGTCGATACTTTTGACGTAGACGATCTCCCCAAGCCTACGGAGGATATTGCCCAGGTGAAGAGAGATGTCAAGAAATGGGGTTATGGGTAAGTCATCCGGACTGGATCACCAAGGTCATATTAGCTGATGATTCTTAGTCTAGTCCAAAATGCCTTGTCTCAGGAGGAGCTCCGCATCGTAAAGCAGGCCGTCCAAGAACAAGCCGCCGGGGAACGCGAAGCTGGTGTGGCCACTTTTGATGGAGGGCCAGACGCGCCGAATCAGAGGATATGGTAAACCACTCATGTTCACTACCCTGACCAGAATCTCCCAGTTGACCCTTGATTAGGAACATCATCAACAAGGGAGACGAGTTCATCGACCTACTAAACCATCCGCTAATCGACGAGGTCATACCGTGGTACCTGGGCGACCACTCCATCATCTACTCGTATACTGCCAATATTACGCGCCCGGGCAACGTGCCGATGCAGCTGCACACGGATCAGCTGGCGATTACGCCGCCGACCAGGGACATGGCGTACGGCATGAACATCATGTTCTACCTGGAGGATATCACCGAGGAGAATGGCGCCACGAGGGTGTATCCGGGATCGCATCTGGGCAATGTCGCGCCAAGCAATATCTTTACAGTGGTAAGTCTTCAAGCTGGAAACCCTTGATCCAGCCGCTCTCATACTCACAAACCCTTCCCATAAAGGAGGGCTCCCACCCAGCCGAAGGCCTTGCAGGCACAGCGCTGGTCTTCGAGAGCCGCTTGTGGCACGCAACGGGCGCGAATCGGGCCTTGTCCGGGGAGCGCCCCGTGATCCTGCTCTTCTTCATGCGCTCCTTTGTGCGGCCGCAGGAGAACGTGTACCTGACGCTGCGCAAAGACGTCGAGCAGAGGCTACCAGACCGGCAGAAGGCGTTTCTGGGCTTCCGAACCGCGCCCGGCATCGGCGGACTCGAGGGGAATACCCTCGAGGGTTTATACGTGAGCCGCAGGGAGGATGCAGTGGGTAGGCTGCGTAGGCCTCACGGCGAGGGGGGTAACAAGTGAAGGCTCGTTGAGTTGGCGGATGAAGTTGAAGTAGTTACTCCAGGTTTTGCTAGTGTACGCCGTGTATGATAAGATTTCCGTAAGAATTTTTGGTGCCTTCTTTACTTGGAGCCGAATACATGATACGAAAAAAATAAAATAAAGAAATAGTCAACCAGTGAGGTCGGAAGTATCGAGTTGCAGAGACCACAGTCCTCAAAGAAAGTCCTGAAGGACATCTGCCATGACTGTCTTAGACAGGAGGTCGGGAATAGAAAGCACTGGTAGGACTACACAAGCCCAGTTTCGACCACAACCAGGTTTCCAAGTATGAGGGAGCTAAATGTCTCACACAATAAAGACGAGAACAGGCAGCTACCGCTTCATTTTGACCATTCTTCACACATGCCAAGTCTTTCTAGTGCTCTTGACAACGAATTCATCTCAAACTAGGCATCAGGCAAGTGAATCACATCAGGCAGGCTGTTCGTGACATATGAACTCTTATAAGTATCAGCATAAAACCACCCACTTTCTCAGATACCCTACGATTCCACTACTCAGTGATCATAACTCCCTCATTGAGACATCCCTTCTCAAGTTCTCACCCTTCCTCCTTTTACCATTACCGCAATCCAGGCACACATTCCATTTTGCGAATCACTAGGGTTAGGCTCATTTCATCACTTCAAGACCATCCGAACTTCATCAAGTCTAGTGCGGACTCTCTCCCTATGCTCTATACGTCGGTATCACGTACTGACCTTTCGGGAACCATAGCCCCGCATAGGACATATACAATGGCTCCAGAGTGGACTGACGAGGCTGAAAGAGATATACCATTTGCTGTCATCCTTGAGTTCATGGGCGGCTCTCTTCCAAACGAAATCTGGACCCAGGTGGAGAGTCATCTCAAGTCTTGGGGGCACAACGTTGGTAGTTCAGAGGAGATCCGGTAAGGGCTTGAAATATCCCTTTTCTTTTCCGTGTTTCTGGTTCTGAGATGATCCCATCTTTTGAGTTCTAATTACATACACTCGCTCGCTTTTTCTCCGCCGCGCCCGCCACTGTACAGGTGATCTGACTGAATGCGCTCTCTCTTTATAGCAAGCATTGGGTCGAGGTCACATGGGAGCGTATCTTCCTCGAACCGAAGATAATGAAAGTCGAGGCCGCTGCCGCCAATCCCGCGGCCCCGAAGCTGCCAGTACCTGACTGGTACCACGACGCCGTTCTCTTATGACATAGCATTGGACTTCTTATCCTTTCCGGACTCGGACGAGGACTCAGAGGATGATTTTGAAGAGACGAGCAGTGCATCACAGGGTCATGAAAGAACGAGCGTCGTGCCCGGCACAACCAATTTGCCTACCAGAAACAGACTTTCAGCCGCCGGTACCATCAACGTTGATGAATCCGTTTCAGCACCAATTCAGGAGAAGCGACTTGGACGCAAACAACCTTGAGAGGGGTGTTATCAAAGTTGTGGAATGAACCGTTACATCATATCCACCACATTCGCTTGGGTCCGTAAGCAACAATGATTAGAGAAGCTATGTATTGAGAATATCAAGAACATTCTGACAACCAACACATGCGTTTTACATATGTCTACGACAGCCGCCTGGAAGCACCAATGATCTCTAACATCTCCCAAGGTCACGATTTGTCGAAAACCACAAACTCAATGGACTTCACGTATTCTCCAAAGCTCCAAAAAATGAGAAAAGCATTGAAACACGCATATGCGTTTAATACCGTCGACTCCAAATGAGTATAGCGCTGCCCATCTCCAAATGCTAGTCATTATACTGTCTAGTTCTGCCGAGCAGTCGGCTGCTTTGAAAAGCGGGGACTCTAGAATAACCGAGTACGTACCCGATACCATATAGAGTCATGCTCTCTCTTCCCCTACTACGCTACTAGATCTTGCACCGACTCACATGATTTCAGCGCGTTTCTGTATTTGGTCTATTGATATTCTCGCCCAAAAGTACATGCTTATAGACTAGAGTCATCGACATGGAAGACGTCGACAAGACAATCGCGCAGGCCGTCGAGGACGAGGTGATCCTCGGCGCGGTCCTGGTCGCCAAGGACAAATCCGGTAACCCGAAACTTCAACATTTCCAGGATGAAGAACCAATCGATGAGCTGACATGTTTCACCAGGAAATCTAGACTACCACCGCGCCTTTGGCAATCGCCAAGTCACCCCAGAGGCGAAGCCAATGCAGCCGGACACCGTCCTGGCCATAGCCTCCATGACCAAGCTCATGACGACCATTGCGGCGCTGCAGCTCGTCGAGCGCGGCGCCGTAACACTGGACGAGGACGTCACAAAGCATTTAGACGTCCTGGGTCGGCAGGACGTCATCAAGGGATTCCAGTCGGACGGGACACCCATCGTCGAGAGGCGGACGCATCCCATCAACCTCCGGCAGCTACTCACGCACAGCTCGGGAGTAGGGTACGACTTTCAGCATCCGGAGATTCACAGATACAAGAAATTTCACAAGCTTCCGTCCGGCAAGACGATCAACGAGCGCTTCGGCACACCGCTACTGCACCAACCGGGCGAGGGCTGGACATATGGTGGAAGCATGGACTGGGTCGGCCGACTGGTTGAAATCCTCAGCGGTCTGTCGCTCGAGGATTACATGAAGAAACACATTTGGGACCCCCTCGGCATCAAGGACGCCACATTCTGGCCAGCATCGCGATCCAAAGAGTACAGAGAGCGCCAGTCGGCCATGAGCATACGAGACACCAAGACGGGCAGAGCCGTGCAATCGCGCAAGCCCATCGATCTCGGCAGCGGGCTGACCGAGGCCGCGGGCGGTCAGGGCGCGTTCATCACGATGGGGGACTACATGAAGGTCATGCATTCGCTGCTGGTCGACGACGAACGTCTTCTCCGCAGGAACACGACCGAGATCATGTTCAAGCCGCAGCTCTCGCCGCCCGCAAAAGCGTCGCTCTTGGAGTACGGTTGGAGTGTCGGCGTCGGCAATTTTCCCGAGACCAACGAGTATGATTGGGGTCTGGGAGGAATCTTGATCGACGGGAATAAACATCCTTACCGTAAAAGAAATGCTCTTCTCTGGAGCGGCGCCCCGAATTTGGTTTGGGTATGTTTATAATTCCCACCCTTCTCAAGAGACCCGCTGACTTTGCTATTCGCAGTTTATTGATAGAACAGCTGGTGTATGTGGCGTCTTTGGCTGTCAATTGTTACCGACGAAAGATGAGAAGATTGAAGGATTGACAGAAGCATTTGAAGAAGGGGTATACGATTATAGTACCAACAGGACGAAACTGTAGAAAGATGATTTCCACGTACAACATTTCCGGGTCCCCGGATCAGCCAATATGATACTACAATGATGTCCGTCCGCTAAACTTACTATCAGGGCTGTCAAATGACGATGGTATTGCATCAATAGTGACTCCTCTGTCCTTCGGTCTATGCCCCTAATCATCCCCAGCACTCATCTCGGTTGTGCCGGATCAGCCAAGCCGTTGCTTTCGCCAAGGGGCACAATCTGAGGTTTCCCTAACGACAATACGACTTCATCCATGGCACAACTCATTATGATAACGTCGCTTGGGTTGCTGATTCATGATGGCTGTGGCATGCCACGGACGATCGCGTATAGCCAGCCAGTCGAGAGCTTGTTGGGGTACAGTATTGGACACCCCTCGTTCTGCGTCATGTTCGATTTCCTTACGCAAATCTCCTGCCATAAGCCAGGGTACCTCCAACCGACTTGCCCAGCACGTATCCAGCATAGACGCCCACCAAGATCGTAATGGGCCACTTCTGCCACTCGCGGTCCCAGTCGAGAGGAATGGGCACGGCACCAACCCAGGCACCAAAGCAAGCGCCCACTAGACCTCCGAATGCCTCGTCAAAGGGCGATCGAACGCCCAGGATCTCGAGCCATTCGTTGGTTGCGACACCATGGCTGTAGAAGAGCGGGTACAGTCCCAGGAGCGAGAGATGCAGCGAGCAGAGGAACGTGTTCGGCAGATGTGTCAGGAACGGCGCGCCGAAGAGGACAAAGAGGACGTGGAGAGGTACGGCGGAGAAGATGGTAAGGAGAACGGCGACTGTGGTTGTCTGTAAATGCAACAATTAGCCAATGCTTGTATATGTGGAGCATTTCGAGTATGAGGAGACATACCACTGCGATATTAGGCCCAGCTCCGTCAGCTGCGGACTTCTTCTTCTCGCCTGGCCGAAGCTTCTTCGCTGGCTTCGTGGCCTGGGCTCCTGCTGGTGGCAGGCATAGAATTGTGTACGCGACTTGCATGGCCAAGACCACGGGTACAGAGCTCCACATGGTGGTGATCGGGTCTTCTACCAGAGCACCGAACCTCGCGTAGAAGAAGGCGCCGAGCAAGACCGGATGCGCATGTCTCACGATCTGAGCTTGGGAGGTCGGGAGGATGGGAACCGGTTTCGTGGTAGCTTCGCTGTCGGCGGGTTTGGAGCTCTGGGCAGCACCGGCTGCAGCCGAAGGCGTCGACATTGTGACAGGATCTATCAGAGGCATTGGTGTGCTGCGATTGTGACTGCGCGCTCTGGAGAAGTAAAAGTGTCAAGTTGAGGAACGAAGGAAGCTGTGGTGTTGAAGTGAGCTACTTTGGTTACAGGGGTTCCAATATCCCCGGGTGGTAGCAATGCACTGGCGCATTCGCTAAAGAGAAACGCTAAAAATGGACCTGCGGCCCGAGCCTGGAGAATTGACAGCACATTGCAGTGATTCGTGAATGTTGACGATGAACTGGAGCTTGTAGGATTCCAGCCAAGGTATTTTGGCTGGACTTGAAGTGTTGATAGTATTTGATTGACCTTTGATGCTGTATTTTAAATTGTTCCTCAGCCATTGACTCAACGCCACAATTCTTGTCTGCCGCAAGACTTCCCAGCTTCACGCAAAATCACTTAGACTCGGCAGGGAGTCGAGTTCGAAGCTATTCCCTTCCTACCGTAACATAACGCCATGATAATGCAAGTCTTAATGATGTGCCAAATGCTTCCCGTACTCAAGCTTCTACTCTGCCTTGGGAATCAGGTTCCTCAACGACAAATCGTAGATGACATCCTCCACCTTCTTGACGTGGTATTTGACAGCGTCGATCTTGCGGCGCACAACGTCGTTCTTGAGGTTGAGGAGCTGGAAGCCGGCGAATAGGTCCTTGATGAAGGCGCTGATGCGGACGGTGAGGCTGATGTCTCCCAAGGTGACCGAGTTCATGGCCAAGCGGCTGAGCTCGTCCGTGAGGTCGGTCAGCGACAGGATGTATTCCTCGATGGTGATGTGGAAGGCATCGCGGTCCTCCAGGTTGACGGGAACTGTATATCTGGTCAGCTGAATCCCCATGTAAAGAAAAGAGAGGGTCCCACGAACCTCCAAGAATCTCGCCGACTTCCTCGATGCGCAACAAACGGCCGAGCTGTCCAGGCTTCGACTCGGTACCAAGACCACCCAGCCAGGTCGTCAAGAGCATAGAATAGATGAGGTTCTGAACTGGTCTGGTCCACTTCTGGTTGTACCTATTGGCAATTAGGATGGAGTTCCCCCGGCAGGCCACCGCGAGAGCTCACTTGTAGTAAGGATAGCCGGAGGCAAACTTGGAGAGCTCGCCAATGCTCTCGACGGCGGGCTTGATGCCTTCCTTCTCAACCTCGTCGAGGAGGGGACCGACTGCATGCCGTGTCAGCTTCTTTCCTGTCTGTCACTATGGGCCAAGTCGCTTACGTTTCGAGGTGGGCGTAGCATGGATGCGGCTGAGGTGACCTTGGGCTGTCGAGATGTGGCGGTTGAGACCAGTCAATATCTGGTTCAGCTTGTCGTTGACCTCGGTCTGCTCCTCAGCATGAGCCTGGAGATACTGAAAGATCTCGGGATTGATCATGGCACCGGTATTGCTGCTCGCCATCTTTGTGTACTGGTTCCTTTGCCTGGGTTTCGAAGTTGGTGTTGCTTTTAGTGGGTGATGCAGCGCCGCAACAAACCAAGCAAAGTTTTCACCAGGTAGGTGTTTTGCAGCGCGTCGAATTTCCTCCATTAGACGCCAATGCAACTTTCGTCATTATTGCCATTGGCAGCATCAATGCAATTGGAATATCATGTCGACGTGCGAGAAATCTACAAATGTTCTGCATCACAATAGTTCATATTACTTGGGTGCCGTGAAACTCATTGGGGTTTTCCAAAGTATGCATCCGGTTCTTCACGCGCATCATTCACAAATGGGGTAGGCTTTAAGCTAGGTACTGGAAGCAGATAGGCAGACAGAGCTGAGACGGGTTGTGAATCCATCACCACATAAATGGGCAGAAGAATTGTCAGAGCCGGCCCAACGGCCGTAGTGATCATCCATGCAAGTTCTCAAGAGTTACAAGGCCTGGGTAATGCTGAATTGTCGCGCCCGACGGCCATGATGCGAGTTCGGGTACCCATGGAAGGGGGCTGCCATCGCCCATGTTCTCCAGCTCTTCTTTGCCTGGTGGGAAACACCTCAACTATTCTTCTCCATAACCCCAGACAAGCTGGTGACATGATGAAAAAAGAGTTCGCGTCTCCGAGCGGTAGTGAAGGGCTCGGGACACTGTAGGATTCGACATGAGCAAGCTCAGAGGCCGATTCCTGAAGTACAAAAATAAGGATAATATTGATTGTAACCCTTAGGTTACTCTGATGAAAAATGATGGTTAGCATAAGCGAAAAATTGGCTTAAATCAGGGCAAGCTTACTTCAGATATTAAACTGAAAAGAACAGATACTACACTTGATCTAAGCCAAACTGTTGCAGAGTTAGCACGACATTCTCGAAAGAGAAGGGTACAGCAGCGCCAGCAGATGAGAGTCAGGAATGATCATTGATCATCGACCATGTTGATGACTCGTCAGTCTGGGGTGGATGCTGAAGTATGGGGGTGGCACTGACAGGCAAAGAAGAGCTGAAGAGGAAAGCTTTAGGATGGGAGGGAACTGGTAGCTTTATACCTGGAGGATTGGGCGGGCTGATTTGGGGCTGCCGGCAGAATTCCTGACCGCCTAGGGCTGTAACTGCAGCGCGCAGGCGGTCAACAATCCAGCGGGTAACACCAGGGTGGGCTACGCCTGGACGGCTGATAGGTGGGCGACGACGCGTCTTGGGCAACTGCCATGTTTTGCAGTTTCAAGGTCGGGCCCACTTTGTGACGGACAAAGGGGTACGTACCTGCGACAACATCCGCCTGGCATCAACTCAACAACAATCAATTCCAGGTGGAAGGGCTATTGCCTTGCATCCAAAGCTTCAAAATCACGCTCGATTGGCAATTTCTTTGATAGATATGTCTAGGTTGACTTAATTCTCAAGATCTTCTTTGTTACCAATACTGATCCTCTGCTCTGACTATCCTCAGGCCTTGCTCTCCATGCACGCGTAGGTAGATAGGTACTTGTGACCTAGATGCTCAGGCTTGACTTCACCTGGCGAGGCAGGCACAAGTCTCCTTCTATCGTTGCCTCATGACTTTGGCTTCCATATTTCCATTGGCCTGGGCCTTGGCGTGATCAGGTGCGTGAGTGCTCTTGCGTCCAAAATACGTAATGGCATTGAGCATTCTCTGATCGTCTGTGCAAACGAGAATCAACGGGAAGGAGCATAGCTGGGGCCGAGACCCGCCCAGAGCGAATCTGATATCAACAACACGCGTTTTCAAGAAGCATTGGAAGGCAGGCACACATGCGGGATGATAGCAAATGGTTTTGATGTGGTCAGATGGGGGCAATATTGCCGAACTCAATTCCCACGCACCTTGCTGAGAGCCAGGCATACCAGGCAGCGAGCAATTTGGGCCCATCTTGTTACGTCACATAGCGGGAGGACTCAAATGTTTCCATGACTGGGCCCGTTCGAGTGCAGGCACGCCGAAGCTCCTTTCCCAGGGCACGAAAAGCCTCAGCGAGATGTCACCAACAGCAGGGCCGATCGCACATGCGACTCTTCTCAAGCGGTCCAGAAGGCTGCAGCGTTATTTGGAATCCCATCAATGCACCAGGCGACACCCCACGTCAGGTGCTCGTTCAGGTAGACCAAATCTGCCACTTCCGTTTGCATGGATATGGCATCGACCGTAATCCTCGGACCGCCAAGCATGGCCTCGAGCCTCCAGGTCCCGAGGCCGGCTGCCCACGCGGTGACAACTTCATGTGGAGACATATCAGTGCCAGAAGTGGCCGAGCCACTCCATCGTCTGTGCTGCTTTTCTGCTGTCAGATCTTGTGGCAAATCATACAACATGTTCTGCATCCAAATGCGAGATTTCCGCATCTTTCATCCCTCGGGAATCATAGTAGAATCGAGGACTGAATTGAGATTGATCTGCCTCTGGGTCTGCCTTTGTTCTTTTCTGGGTACAGTTGAAGAAGCTGAGAAAAAGACGTTGGCCAACCGTAGCCTCAATTGGCATTGTGTGCCCCTCGCGTTGACTATTCCTGTTGGCGGCTCCATCAGAAATTCTTAAAAGTTCTCCAAGTCTGTCTGCTGAGAATTGCCATCGACTCAATGCAAAGTTTCCAAGACAGAAGTTACTCTCAGAATTCTAACCACTGTCTACTGAAGCATGCTCACAAGCCAATCAGCAGTGGCCGTTCCCCAAACCGTGGGATACACCAGGTGTGCAGTCAGGTTCGGTCCCTGCGCGCAGACGGGGTCACCCGAGTTGCAGCAGTCGGCAATGACGGCGGCATAGCGCTCGTTCAGAATAGTGATGTGCTCAGAAAGGCGAGGATATTTCTGTGTGGACTGTCAATCTCAACTGTTCGTCGCGTTCCATGTCAAACATAGCACTTACACCAGTCGCGTTGAACGTGCCGTTGCCGATGTTGAACGGCTCCAAGGGGACATGCCTCGGGTTGCCGTAGTGCATCAAAGCAGTGACTTGAGAGAATATTAGCGAGTTGCTTCCTACGACATTTGTATGGAGAGCTTACTTCGTTTTCCCAGACTCTCGCTGACGAGCGGCTCGGTCGCGTTGCCGAGATATTGCTGGCCTCCTCCGCCGACCAGAGTGTCTCCTATGATCATGGTACCCTGAAAAATGGTATAAATTTGAGATCATGCGTCGAAATGATTCTTCGATTAATGCATACTTGAGAATATGACAGAACTGCAATCTTGGAGTCCGGACAAGCCTGAGCATATTGCCCCAGTTGATCGGCAAACGCCGTCCGTCCAACGAAATAGCTGTCCGTGGTGGTCTCGTCGGTGGCCGGGTAGATGACATTCTCATACGTGGTGTTGCTCAGCACGTCTATCACAGCGGATGCCAAGTCTCCCAAGATGCCCGGATAGTATTCCGCCGAGCCCCTGGCCAATAGGAGATGATTCTGTGCGCAGGCTGTTGTGTTGCTCACATCTCGAGGGAGTGAGGCTGGGACCACGATTGCCTGCGCAAGGTTCGCTTGAAGCGCCGCTTGCGAAATTGCTGTCGAGAGCCTCATCTTGTCGAATTTGATGGCGGGTATGCGTCAACCACAAAAGGATCTAAAGGTGCCGGAGACTATAAATTCTCAAATGGATATATTGAGCTTAGAATTATCCAAGTGCAATGTGTCTCTATTGGACGGACGCCCCTGGATGGCGACATTGGCCCATTGCAAGCCTCAACTGCCATAGGCCATGTGAAAGATTGTTTCCCAGCACTTCGGCCGAGCTCCTGTGTAAATACATATTAGTGATCCCACCTCCCACACACAGGCCCAATCTATAGACTTTTTGTATATTTCGCCTCGGTATAATTAATGGAACCTCGTTATCTGGATGATCTATATGATGCTCTTGTATTCGTATTCCCCCGCCGCGCGTCAAAATTGTCTGATTCGGCGCATTTGGCGGGACTGGAGGGTTTATGCATACTCGCTTCCGCGGATGGTCATACTGCCTGGTTCACTACCGTTACTAAAGTGGTTCGATTCACGATGGAAATTGGCATGTGTATATGCGTAGCAAGAGCTTGTGACAGGATCGCAAAGAGATCAGAATTGAATCAACGATGTGGCGAGAGAAACCTCCAATAATGCCCACAAGCAAGTATTAAAGGTACCAGATACATCTGTATAAGTCGTACACATACATTATGAATAGAAGAAAAATGAATACATGAATTCAAATATTGGTTCCTGAACGGAGATTTATTCCAGATCCTTCAACAACGATAATCTGCCTCTATTCTAGTACAACTTGGCGCACGCCCAACTCTCAGCGACATCAGGATCCCCCGACCCATTGAACTTGGCCTGCTGGGGGTACGGGCAAATCGGCCTCTGGCGCATGATGCCCTTGTCGACGTCGTCGTTCTCAAACTTTGTCGCGACGATGGCGTCGGGCGCGGTCCCGTTCTCGACCCAGTCCATCAGCGCCAGGATGACGTCGTGGCGGGCGTTGCTGAAGCCCGGGACGCCGGACACGGAGGTGCCCAGCTGCGCGGCCTGGTTCGCGCCGGCAATGTACCAGGGCGGGGTTCATCGTGCTCGGGGATGCCATGCAGTGCCTGGGTTATAGTCAGTCGGGGCGGGTCCTCCTGATTCTCATGACGATGAAACTTACTGCATGCCTGGAATCAAAAACAGGCGGTAAAACTCGTCGCTTCTGATGGAATGCGGACGGAGAGCAGCCTGGACTTGCTGGTAGAAATAGATACTGCTCCCGGTAGCAAGAATAGCATCAGCCAAGCCGTGGTGGTGAATCAGCTTGCCGCCGCGCTGTTGGAGCGGAGAGATATCGAAATCGTCTGCCGTGGCATTGTCCGGGTTGATCTAGTCGGCAAGCAAGACGGTCTCGTAGTTCACCGTCCGATCTGGGTTCAATGGAGTTGTTCGACTTGATAAGGCTCGGTTTTTTATACTCGGATGGCCGAGTTTGACATCATAAGTTAGAGATTCTTAAAACGGTGAGCCAGTCTGGCGGTTGACCGTTGGATTAGTGTCGATTCAGCCGACCCTTTCATATGCCCCTTGTGGGACTATTCATGCCTTCCCCAGTCCCGGCGTTAGGCCTCGGCCGGCAGTGGCATTATCAACGGGTAGCTGGCAATCCCCAGAGTCACCAAGATCAAGAAAAGTAGGTAGTATTGACTTTTTCCACGACCTACACAAGACATTAAATGTACATCGTGACTCATAGCCGAGCATGCAACGCGCTGTTGTATAACTCAGAATGCCATTTCTGGAGCTCATGAATCTTCACAGTATATAGCTTACTGCGGAACCTGCAGGAGCAGCTTGCCAGTCGTCTTCCTGCTCTCTAGGTCGTCGTGCGCGGCCTTGGCGTCCTCGAGCTTGTAGTCGGTAGTGTTCTCGAGCTTGACGACACCACGCTTGAGCATGTCGACCAGCTCGGCCGAGTACTTGCGGAAGTCGTCTGCGTCGGACAGGTAGGCGAACAGGGTCGGGCGCATGAGCTTGAGGTTCTTGTTGCCGGCGAGGCGCATGACGTCGACGGGCGGGACGGCGCCGCTGGCGTTGCCGTAGGTGCAGACGGTGGCCTTGCGCGCCGCGAGCTCCAGGTCCATGTCGAACGTCGCCTTGCCGATGCCGTCGAACACGGCGTCGGCGCCGTGACCGCCCGTGATCCGCTTTACCTCCTCGACGATCTTCTCGGGGCTCTCACGCGAGCTGATGACATAGTTGGCGCCGTTCTTCTTGGCCTGCTCCATCTTCTCGGGCGTGCCGGCGGTACCGATGATCTTGGCACCGACAGACGAGATCATCTCGCACAGAATGGTTCCGACGCCTCCGGCCGCGGCCGTGACAAAGACCCAGTCGGTGGGCTTGACATAGTGCGCCTCCCGGATCAAGGTCAATGCAGTGAGACCCTGGAGGAGAGAAGCAGCCGCCGTCTTGGTAGAGACGCCCTCTGGCAGAGTGATGGCCTTCTCCGCCGAGACGGCAGTGTACTGTGCGTAGGCGCCACGCGTCTGGCTGAGATACCCCACCTTGTCGCCAACTTTGAGGCCGGATACGGAGCCATGAACAGCGGCCACGACACCGCCAGCTTCACCACCAGTGACGAAAGGCAGAGGAGCCTTGTAGAGACCACTTCTGAAGTAGCTTCAAATGGAGTTAGTTTTCAGTCTGGAAGCTTTATGTAAATATGATGGCACGACGAACGTATCAATGTAGTTGACGCCGACCCATTCGTTCTTGACTAGAACCTGGCCCTCCTTGAGCTCGGGAACGGGAATGTCATTCTTCCACTGAAGAACGTCGGAGGTGCCGGTCTGCTCAATGAGGATTCCTCCCATGGTCTTTGGAACGGACGCCATTTTGAAGGTGCTGTGAAATGATCGCACTGGAGGTGGAGAGATCCGAGATCGGGTAGCTTGATTGGCAGGAATTGGACTGTACAGCTGGTTGCAGATCTGGGTTGCAGGCAGACAGGATACACGCAAAGTCTTGGTGAGAGAACTTGTCAAGGCAGATGATGATAATAGAGGAGATCGCATTAATGATTTCATTCCGAGGTCCCAAGGTGCTCTCGGTGGTCTTTCTACAGCCGCAGATGTGTAATCCAATAGAGTTGCTTACATTTGAATGTTGTATGGAACCTAGGCGATAGTAGCCGCCCTTTCCCGCTCTTCAACGGCTATGGACCGTCGGCAGCTGAATAGGCCAAACTCCATACATTTTGATCAGGTAAGCAGAGGGGAAATATTCTCACGACGCTCCAATGTCAGACTGGCAATGCAGAAGGGGGGTCTCGGTCATATAACGCAACTTATAATTATGAATATATAACTGCAGATATATCACCATCCAATAGTGATTTCTCGCCATCTTGGCATCGGTGTAAATATAATAAGATTGTCTGGCTGGCAGTGCAGAGTTAGAAGTGACGTCAGTGTCTTGCTACCCCTAGTGTAAACAAGTACAGAGTACAGAGCACATTGAACCCGAAGTGCACGATCAGTACAACTTGCACGATTGCTGCTTTAACTTGCGGGTATATCTCAGTAGGCAGTGAAGGTGAACAATCGCCATCCCAAGACGACCCTTTGAACAAATGTGACAAGACAATCCCAACTTGAGAGCTCGGACGCTCCCGGTAAGCTTCCGCGAGGCGGTGCACATGGGAAGAACCTGGAAGCGAGAAGGATCCGCGGGTCCCTTGGACTTTATTGTTGCCGTATGTCGTGCTGACTTGCAGTCTTGAGTCCCCAACCTGCCAACGAGCTTGCCAACGAGCTTGAAGTTGGACTTGTGGATTGGGATGTGGTGTAACCCCAATACCGGTCATATCGTATGCAGAATACCTACTCGTCCAAGCTGATGCCTCCAAGCTGCACCTTTATTCACTCGCTGCGGCGACTGATGTCCCCGTAATGGTCACGCAAAGAGGCAAGTTCGGCCCCCAAGTCTCTTGCGCCATGACCCGTCTTCGTGTCTTGTTGCGCATGCGTGTGCGTCCTGAGCTCATGCATGCCGTTGTCCTGTTTGGCTGATCTCCATGCGCATGTGCGAGGCTTCCCAGGGAACCATCGAAACTCTGCTGCCGAACCCGGATAGCGGTGGTAGCATCTCTGTTTCTAAATTTATACCACAACGACCCAAGTTCTGCAGTGACTGTCTACAGATCGACAAGATGCTGGTTTGCCCCTCAATTCGGGGGGCATGTCTTAGGGGTCCAAAAACCATTTTGGATCTTTTGTCCACTGTAAAATGCTACGGAGGGGGGCGCGGGCGCGGGGTCGGCCAGGCCCTGGCGCTTTTCATCTTCAATACGGCCGTCTCCGATGCCTTAGAGAGACCATGGGCAACTTCAGCTGGACCTACCGCCGTCCTGGCTGGTAGGACTGGGGTCGAAGTTTTTTCTTGCTCACTTCTCTTCTCGTCTTTGTGTCCTTGCTCGAGAATTTGTCAAGACTTTGTGGCTGAGCTTTCTGTTTCTTCGTTTCCAACTCTGGTACTTTTAAGAGATTCACAAGTACAAATACGCGATCAACTCCCTCCAACTCGCCATTGCGCCGATCCGCTGAGCTTATAGTCAACAGCCTCGATTGATCTCTTCGAGATAACACCGCTCCAGCTAGACGTTCCTGGACGACCTCGACGTGTTTGAGTACTGCCAACGCTTCTCCCAAGTCAGCAACTCCCCCCTCGCAGCTTTCTCCTACAGCAACACTAAGACCGATCCCCAGACCATCGCTCTAGACATTCAGACAGCCATGGCGACCAAGGACCCCATCACCTGCCACATCCTCGACACGACGGCCGGGCGGCCGGCTCGGGGCGTGCGGGTCAAGCTGGAGGGGGGCCACGCGCCGCTCAAGACGTTCGAGTCGCAGACGGACGAGGACGGCCGCATCAAGTCGTGGCTGGCGTGCAGCAGCGAGCACGAGGCCGGCGACGTGCCCATCTACACGCTCGAGGAGGTCCTGGGCGAGGTCGACAAGACGTCGACGTGGACCCTGCGCTTCTACACGGAGCCCTACTTTGGCGAGGGCAACACCTTCTTCCCCGAGGTCGTCGTCACCTTCAAGGTCCAGAAGGGCCAGCACTACCACGTCCCCCTGCTGCTGTCGCCGTACAGCTACTCGACGTACAGGGGAAGCTGAGCGGTCAGTCTGGACTGTGAGGCTGGGTGGCTTGGAAAAGGGACAGGTTCCACCGTTAGAAGGAGGAGAAACCACGGCCCTATACCACGAGGGTATTGTCGAGAATAAAGGATCAGTGACGAGCTACGAGATATACTTCAACTAGAGGCAAAATGGTCATATGCATTTCTAACAAAACTGGAGCGGCTATTCAGTGTCTTGCACATGTCTGACTTGTTCTTTGGCAATGTCTGCAATGCGACATATGTCCATCCAGATTCTATTCCTTCCCGAGCATGTCTTATTCTTGACGGACAGTTGTCTACCTCAATTACGAGGGAGAAGACCACAGAGTACCCAATTGCGAAGTGAGCTACCCTGGTAATTCAACGGTTGGCGGTTAATTTGTCTTGTTGGGGACTTCACTTCTTGGTGCAGTAAAGACAACTCTGTTTCATGGCCTAAACGTATTCCCCATTTTCCTTTGTTTTTCCGCCATTCAGCTAGTCGTCAGCGTTTGCCTATACCAGAATCATGGGCATATAAGTGTTGAAAACTGGAAAACTTCGAATTCCGAACGTCTTGAAGCAAGACTGTAAGTACCTAGTCAAGGCGCGAAGTCAACATGCCCCTTAGGCGTCTTTGGTCTGCAAACACCACAGCACTCCCGACGCTTGAAGAAGAAGAGGTCAGCAACGAAACGGACTTTGGTGCCAGTTTGACCTCATATTATGAACCTTTTGAGAAGAGATTGACTAAAGAAGATAAAGAGCTGATATATTTCTTGGTCGCTGTCTGGGAGAAAGATTCGAATGCCGCCGGACTCGAAGTTTCCAAGAGTGCCGACATGGAAGCCGACGCGGACAGTGATCACTCGGGGCAGCAGCCCAATGTCCAGAGCGAGCCAAAGAACGACGATGAAGGTGATACCCAACATCATCGCGCGCAACATCAATGCATTAATGGAACCAAGCACCTCCTGGAACTGGTCAGAGCATCAGTCCTGGAACTGCAGGCGGGAGGAACACCCAACGAGACCGACCTGGTAGATGCCATCTGCCAATGGGTCGCCAAGCTCGACGAACCGGGGTTGATTCCAGTCGCAGAATCGGCGCCCTTCAAAGCCCTCGCCGATGTCCTCGGCAAAGTCGCCATACGTTGTCGGGGGATGCAGGACCAGCAATGCATTCGATGCGGTGAAATGTTCACGGAGGACTCGAATGGCTGGAGCTGCAAGAAATTTCTGGACAACCATCATAGTAAGCTGTCTATTTCCTTGCTCGTCTTTCCGTTTTGGTCGTCTTGGGCGGGTTTCCGGAATCTCTGACCAACAACTGACCCAATTCGGAGTATAGATGGCAGAGGCCGACTCGAGGTCTACCCCCTGGCTCCATGTTGGACAGGCGACGACGAACACGCAGAAAAGCTCATGGGCATCGACTTTGGGCTGTTGAAACCCGAGATTTCTCAGAGCAAGCCGGATGGCTTTCGATGGAACTGCTGCGGCAAAAACGTGATAGCGTCGGGTTGTGGCATGTTGAAGCATGTCTCCTCTTGAGGATGCCCAGACTCTGCAGTTATTAATCAAGTATTTTCGTGCCTCCCGGACTGTCTGCCATCCCCAACCACACAACGGTATGCTATGATGGAGTTGTTTCGAAAGGATGTGTTACTCTACTCAGCTCGGGAATTATTACTCTCTCAGGCCCAAGACGTCTTGGCCCTGCTGTGACCAATCCAGCCAAAGGCCGATCATGTCCATGCGTACACCACTGGCACTCTCCCAGACCGACATCCCGAGCAGCCATTATAGAGAACATATGTTCTGTGCAAAACCACAGTTGTCTTAGTGCCTTCACCACCTGTCACAATCAGTAGAAGTGTTCTAGTATTGCCAGTCTCGAAGAAAGACCGAAATTCTCAGCGAAGAGTTTCTTTGACTCAATCAACTCTGCAACTTGGCAGACAAACAGCTCGAAACAAACTGAACAAACAACGCACTTGAGCTTTGTATCAGTAATTTCGATCCGTTTCTCTAGCTGGCCGAGACACTGATGCGCATAGTGCAACCATGCTATGACGATATTGACCTTGCCACTGAGTAGGGCAACAATCTGCAACTCGACTGCCGTGTCTGCTTGCCTACAAACATAGAACGGAGCCAGCTACTGCATCCCAAGAACAAGCTGCTGCAATCATGTCTCCGCTGGCCCAGACCTCGAGTCCATCCTCATCAGATCCACAAGGCGACATGGCGAAGAGGGGAAGATTTGGAGACGCGGCGCCCAGCTCTGCGACTCGACCGAATGGGACGGATTCCATTCGACATTGCGGGAATTTCTTGAACAGAAGATCATGAAAGCTTGGCATTGTTTCCTGTATTCTGGGTCCCGTTGCCGGGAAGAAAGGACGGGGGCCCCTTCTTTGTCCGCGACCCGGTCGATGTGTTACCCGTCGCTAGATTTCTTGGCAACGGCAGTCCATGGTTCTGGGCGGAGACTCCATTCTCGATTCAATGGAAGAATGCTTCATGTTTCCCCCCTTTTCTCGTCTCGTCGTTCATGTGAAAAAAGAGCCCAAGTCTAGCGGCCAACTAACCAAGTGCAAGGCGGCTCGGGGCCCGGCTCCCTTCAAACCGTAGCTTGAGAGCTAAAAGAGCCCGGCGTCTTTCGAGGTTTCCCAGGAACTTCATTCCCATTGGCGATTCGTAATTTTTGTCTCTCCTCCCCCCCGAGCGGCTATTTATGATTTTCTCGTCTTGTTCGCTTCAGTATATGACGAGTAGAGACTTGAAAGGATTGAACGATATGTGGTCTCTTTGTCAATACACAGGGCCAATATAGAGGTGAAAAAGGCCATGTTACTGTTCATAATTACTGGAGAGACCAACAACTTCAAAGCGTCGACCACTGGTGTCTGGAGCAGTTCCGTGAAAAGTACCGTGAAAACTACAAACCAGGTGTACAGCCGATGTCGCTGACAAACCCGAACTCCATCCAGTCGCGACCACAGACAGGCTGACAGACAGGCTCTAGCAGGATGATCAGCCCCGTGCCGCGACGCAAGTACGAGACTAGCGGGCCGGTTCCGTTACTTTGGGAATTGTTTCTTGACTGGTGCGGCTCTGCGTTCTTCCACAACACCTCGAACTGCTAAGGCAGGTCTGTATACTGGCGAGACTGGCCAAAACATGACTGAACGCTACACCACCAAGAGACATTTTGACTTTGCTAGACTCGAGCCAGAAGAAAATTTCGAACAACTTTGAGCAGCACGTTTCATCACTATGACCAGCACGAAGAGGCGACCGTCCACACCTCTTCTGTCGAATTCTTCTCGAAGAAGTCCGGGGCTCACTTGACATCTGCCTCGTGGAAAGCATGTCTCAAGTCAACGTCACTTGGTACCGCCAGTGTGGCATTGGTGAAGGTCGAAGATCATAGTACTTTTCTACCTGTGTATAGCCACGAATACCGATGTATTGGCCGGCGATTTGGGCGATATCCGAGCGGTTGGACCATGAGCATGCCAACACTTGAAACCTAGACGGCCCCATGGGTCCCACCAGTTTCGTAAAGTCTTAGCTACGACACGTACTCTCGGAGGAGAGGAACAGCGTAACAGTTTGCGCGCGGCTACTGCTGGGCGAGGCGCAGAAAGGAGAGAGGGGCTTGCCAACATACGTACATTAGGTAGGCAGGCGGGCTGGCAGGCAGTCGGAAGAGAACACTCTAGCTGTTGTACCTCCCCGAAATCGTAACAAGCCGCATCCGGTCCGCGTCAGCAAGTCGAATATTCACTCGTGACAGCTATCAAGACCAGCAGGAAAGGGAACCTGCAGTAGTTTGTGGTCTTCGACCCAAAGACATGCATGAGGGATATGTAGGATGGATGGCCGCCGCTGTAACTACAAGAGCCCCGAGAGCCCATCACACCAGATATGGTTCAGCTATCCTCAGTCTGTCAGGGCTTTCCCACGCTTGCCACGTTTCGAGCGGCGAGCGACCCAACGCAGCCCGCAAACGCCATGGCTCGATGACGGAGGATCGACCGGTGGTTGGCCGCACGCGCCCCTCAACGGCCGGCCCTCTCGGCCCCTCATGAAAAAAGGAATCAGAAATTTTCTACCGGCAGACTAGACGTTCCGCCGCGTGGTTCGTAGCGCGGCACTTTTGACGGTGCCTTCCGCAGCAACGGGGTAGCAAAAAAAAAAAAGAATGGCTCACCCCTCCCCTTTTGCTGCCACTCCCAAAGCACTTATACGGGAGTACGCACGCAATTTAAACCTACGAAACAGCAACAAAACGTAAGAAATTAAATATTTAAAAAAAATACCCAAAAGCACGAGAAATACCATAAATATCAAAAGCTGCATTTGTACGTATAAATAATATATGTAGCTGTCGGAAAGTACGAATATAGTCATCTTTAGGGGTGGCAGCAGAAGGGGAGGGGTGAGCCATTCTTTTTGCTACCAGCCCTCGCGCAGCTACCACCTCTTTCCTCTACGTCGACATGGTCCAGGCTGTGTAGAGATGAAAAATTCCGTGACGAGTGGGGCCCATCTATGACTCGGCCAGCTCTCTCCCCTGACTTGCTGAATCTTGCCCTGACTAGAAGGCTGACGTTGCGAGCCCTAGGCGATCCCAAAACGTGCTTGCCCCCACCCTCACGGACGAGAGACTGTCCCTGCTCTGAGCCTAGAGGTCAGCACCGGCCGAGAAGGAGAGAGATGAGATGAGATGACCCTCGAGGCTAGTCCTCCTCAACGGCCTGGACTGCTGTGCTTCCCGTGGCTCCTGCTTCGAGTCGTCTTGACAACAGCCTGTCACTTGGGCCCGGGCAGCTATACCCGAGTCTTGGCCAAGTAGCTAGAGAATGCCGTGGTACCTACCCATGGTCCCATCGGACAATTACCCCATACCTAGACGCAACTGCCCTTGCTACCACATTGCCCAGACAGGTACAAACATGAATCGAACCAATCACTCTGCTCCACACCAGTCTCGAGTAGCCTCGAGTACTTGCTCCTGCCAGTTGACATCGGCGTCTGTTCCGTACTGGAGTCGATGGGGCTCTCGATGTGTGTTCGGTGGGGGTCGAGATTCGATCTGGATCTGTGGTTCGCAGACAAAGAAGCAAGAGCGGTTCCTGTCTGTGAATAATAGCGTTGGGCCCGACTAGTCCATTGGTCTGAAGTTTCTGAACAATTTGTTACTCACAGCAGGCACGGATTCTGGCAGGACAATCTGGGGCAAGTACGCGCCGTTTGCTGCAAACTGCCGCCCTCAGATTCTTCTATATAAACATGCCCCGGCTCCCACCTCTTTGTCCTTATCTCTTTGAAACCACATCCACTCAAGCACTTTCACTTCTTTCAACCATCACCGGTGTTGCACTCCTTTCCTTTTCGGAACCACTCACTCTCTCAGACTTCCAGTCTATACTCTTATCCACTCTTGACGAGTTCTCAACCACCACTCTCTCACGACCAACCACTTTCCCTTCACAGGAAAAGATCACCGTCTGCCAAGCCAAGCAGCAGCAGCATCAAGCAACACCACTTCACTTCTTTCACTCAACCACTTCTTTCACCACCTTCACAATGGTCCGCTTCACCAGCATTGCCCTCGCCATGGCCTCTGCCATCGGCTTCGCCTCTGCCAACTCCGGCGACATGACCTACTACGCCCCCGGCCTGGGCTCTTGCGGCGGTACCAACAGCGAGTCAGACGCTATCGTCGCTCTGTCTTACGAGCAGTACAACGGCGCCAACCCCTGCGGCAAGGAGATCAACATCCACCTCAACGGCAAGACGGTCAAGGCCAAGGTCGTCGACAAGTGCATGGGCTGCGCCGTCGACGCCATCGACGTCTCCCCCTCGGTCTTCGAGCTGCTCGCCAGCCTCGACGTCGGCCGCACTGTCGTCGAGTGGGACTTTGCCTAAGTCCTTACACCCACACATATCAGGAACCATCCCGCCCACTGCTGCCTCCCACAGGACTTTCACCAAAAAAACAACAACAACACTTTCACTTCTATGATACCACCAAAGGCACGGGTATGCTTTCACTTCTTCACACACTTCTCATTTTTGGCCTTGGGTCGAAAGCGGATGGTTCAGGGCAGGTGCGCCACAAGCAAAGGACTTGTGTGTGCTGAGCATGGATTGGAAGGGGCATCAGTTAGACACAGATCTGTAGACCCCGGATGGGATTTTGGTAGCCTCTACGGCAGATAAATGAGAAATATAACTTTCCCATCAAACCATATGCTTTCGTGCTTGCTTTCTCGTGTGATGTGATGAAGTGTTTTTCTTTTTCTTTGGCCGCATTTCGCGGTGGTTGTGTGCATGTGTGGAAGTTGTAAGCTAAGTTTTGACGTGCACATCCATGTCTGCATTTGCCCTGCATGCGATGCTTCTTTTTGATTTGTGGCACGGATCGACGATCGGGGATAATCGTAATCTTGTCTGAGATCTCCCAAACTCCCGCCATCTCTGCCCTACATATCCATGTTGTCGGGAATATTGGTGCCCAATCAAATAATTCTGGTTGCGATTGTTTGCCAAGACGAAACTTTTACAAGGGAAGAACACTTACCCTGCTCAAGTATTGATGCAAGATGGGAACAATAGAGGCGAATCGAGAATCGAGGACAGGATGATACTAT
The DNA here is from genome assembly GCA_018115615.1 of Pestalotiopsis sp. DP-2020a. NCBI lineage: Eukaryota > Fungi > Ascomycota > Sordariomycetes > Amphisphaeriales > Sporocadaceae > Pestalotiopsis > Pestalotiopsis sp. DP-2020a. The sequence goes on along the minus strand of JACVEI010000260.1, from coordinate 143,061 downwards.
CTCCAGGAGTCCAAGAATTCCACAGAGTGCATGCATCTTCAACACCCAATCAAATTCCATCTTGTTCAGCTTGGCGTCAAAGTAGGCACGCGCATGAAGTTGGTGTTGTGTTCATGCAGACATGTTCGAAGGTCGAACCCTTCATGGCCCGAGAAGTTGCGCACAGTCCTGGGCCAGGAAATACCTGGCTGAATGGAACGGACCGGCTATGCAAGACAGACCAGAGCAGTAATCTGTAATTGCTACAGTGACTCTCATGGGGGTGACGAATCATGCTTTGGGAAGATGCGCTCAAGACATGGTAAATTCGATAGGTATTGTCTATCATGTCGAGCATTTTTGCTATTCAATGTTACCAAGTTACCACCTTGCACTCTGTAGTGTCGATGGTCGGCCTAACCCGTTCCTAGTGTAAGTGAAGACACAGGCACAAAGCACCCATCAAGGGCAGGTTGAACAAGATCCAACTATCGGTCTTCGAAACTCGACAAAGGTTCTTGTCGTTATTTTGGGCACTTGGAATTAAGTTGGCAAAGACAAGTTGGAACACATGGCAATATAGAATTAAATCATACTGTCAACTCGTTCTGTCCATGACAACGGCGCTGTACCTGATTCGTCTTGTCCCCGGACTGACTCGGAGAGGCCGTAGTTATGCTGTTAACCGAGGCTTTGGAGGGGCAAACATTCGCTACCTGCATCTAGAGGCATCCAGCGCATTCCACCTGTTAGCTCGAGGGAGGGGAGCGTCGCTGATGAACTTATTACGATCCAAGGGTCCTTGATCTAAGATACCTAGACTCGACCTTGTTGCGCCGCCTGTCCTTGCTTGTCGGATCCCGCCCGCAAACATAACCCATCTCTTTGCGATCTCCTTTCGCGCCGAAGCCACCCACTTTCACTCTCCTTCCCAACGGAGAGTCCGCCCAGAACGGTCGAACCCATACGTCACCGCCCAAACAACACACACACACAAGCACATCACACAACCATGTCGACGGCCGTGCTAGACGCCGACAGCCTGGAGCCGACGCTCCAGTCGATCCTGGACCAGAAGACGCTGCGGTGGATCTTCGTGGGCGGCAAGGGCGGCGTGGGCAAGACGACGACGTCGTGCTCGCTGGCCATCCAGCTGGCCAAGGTGCGCCGCTCCGTGCTGCTCATCTCGACCGACCCCGCCCACAACCTGAGCGACGCCTTCAACCAGAAGTTCGGCAAGGAGGCCCGCCTCATCGAGGGCTTCGACAACCTCAGCGCCATGGAGATCGACCCCAACGGCAGCATCCAGGACCTCATGGCCGGCCAGGGCGGCGAGAACGGCGCCGGCGCTGACTTGAACGAGCTCGGCGGCGGCATGGGCGGTATGATGCAGGATCTTGCTTTTGCCGTGAGTATACTACATCCCCCATCTATGAATTATAGTCTTGGCTGACAACGTTTACACAGATCCCCGGTATCGACGAGGCCATGTCCTTTGCCGAAGTCCTCAAGCAGGTCAAGTCCCTGTCGTACGAGACCATCATCTTCGACACGGCGCCCACCGGCCACACGCTGCGGTTCCTGCAGTTCCCCTCGGTCCTGGAAAAGGCCCTGGCCAAGGTCAGCCAGCTGTCGTCGCAGTACGGCCCCCTCCTCAACGGCTTCCTGGGCGCCAACGGCAGCCTGCCCAACGGGCAGAACCTGGGCGAGATGATGGAGAAGCTCGAGGGCCTGCGGCAGACCATCTCCGAGGTCAACGCGCAGTTCAAGGACGAGAACCTGACGACCTTTGTGTGCGTCTGCATCGCCGAGTTTTTGTCCCTGTACGAGACGGAGCGCATGATCCAGGAGCTCGCCAGCTACGGCATCGACACGCACAGCATCGTCGTCAACCAGCTCCTGTTCCCCCGGCAGGGCAGCAACTGCGACCAGTGCACCGCCCGCCGCAAGATGCAGAAGAAGTACCTCGACCAGATCGAGGAGCTCTACGACGAGTTCAACGTCGTCCGCATGCCCCTGCTCGTCGAGGAGGTCCGCGGCAAGGACCGGCTCGAGAAGTTTAGCGACATGCTCGTCAACCCCTACGTGCCGCCCGAGTAGGCGTCAGAAGAATGGAGTCGAGCTCGGAGAAAGGAAACAAACACGACTGAAATCATGAGGGGTCAAGCAAAGCGTTGGCGCTGGTGTACATATGAATGGAAGAATTCAGGCTGCTTCCTTAGAAAGAAAGCGCGCACCAGTACTTTTGAGTACGTTTTGTTACAAGATCTAGATGATGGATGGGGCATATTCAGCGCAGACGCAGAGAGTTCTAGATAGCGACCGACAATGCATCACGAAAGAATGAAATAGAAAAAAAGTCCAAACATATATCACGTCACGTCTTCAAGTTTACAAGTTTTTCGTACAATTTCATTATCAATCTCTTGAATTCATTCCTAGCCGTCAAGCGTGCAGTGGCTCGTTCTTCGTCCGTGCCTAGAGACAGATCTATGTACAAGAGACGTTTGTGTTTGCCTCGAGGTATTCTCCGAACCTCCTTATTTACCCCCTTCCTCCTTTCCTTTCCCTCCCCTCCCTTGCAGCTGCCGTCGCCAAGTCGCATGCTGCCAAACCAGAAAACCCACGAGGAGACAGAAAAGTCTTGTCAACGTGGTGAAAAAGAAAACGCCTCCAGAAGAACTCCGTGTCCATGCAATGTTGTGCAGACCTTCTCTTTTTTGGTGTGTCGTGAATAATAATAATAGAATATATCAGAGTCTGCCACCTTGGCCATGATTGACCAAAAACGCCTTCCGAAAAAGAACAAGACGGGAAAAGTTGCCGTCGCAAGAAGAAGAAAAGAGGCCGAGAGTGGTGCATATACAGGGCCAGTCTTTTCCGCTGAAGAAGTGAAATGCCGCTATAGTATGTATGATGTCGAGAAGGTGGCGAGGATGGTGATAGGAGAAACGTGATGGTGCCTGGTGGTGGGATGCGTATCTCGAAGAGGATGGCCATTTGCTTATTCATTTACAAGTACATTACAGCTCCCTGTAGTCAGATGGCCGGTTCCTCATGCGTTTGTTCTGGTGGCGATTGGGATTGACGGGCTGGCGAAAGTAGGCATCGCTGTCACCGTTGGACTGGTTGAAGTTGTTGTTATGATGTTGGTTGTTCCGGTTGAAGCCGCCCTGTTGGTAGCCGCCTCGGTGGTGGTTGTTGTTGTTGTGGTTCATGTGACCGCTACCGTCGCCCATGCCGTTCATGCCGCCACCGTTGAAGTTGTTGAAGCCGCCATTCATGTTGGGGAATCCGCCGTTCTGGTTGAAGCCGCCCATGCCCATCAGCGGGTTCATCATGCCCATGGGCATCATGGGCATGTTGGGCATACCCATACCCATCGGCATGTTGGGCATACCCATGTTGGGGAAGTTGGGGAACATCATATTGTTCATGCCCATGTTGCCCATGCCCATCATTTGCTGCATCATGTTCTGCTGCTGGCGTTGCTGGTCCTCCTGCTGCCGCATAGCCTTGGGGCCCTTGGGAATCTTGGGTTCACTCTCCAGAGGTTCATCGGCAGGTCTCTTCTTCGAGGTCTGCTCATCTGGCTTGTTGGAAGCTTCGCCGTTAGTGGCAGGCTGGGGCGTGGCGGATGGGGATGTTGATGGTTTGACTGCCACCGCTTGAGGCGAGTTGGCCGGCTCGGATGCTGGCGTGGGCGACTTCTTGCCGTCCTTGTCGTCTGCCGCCTCCGTGTCAGGTCCCGAGTTCTTGGGCGTGCCCGACTCTTCGGGTTTTGGCGCGTCACCATCGACTGGCTCTTCCGCGGCGGGAGACTGCGCGGTCACGGGGCTCTTCGACCTCTCCTTCTTGGCCTGCTCCTTCTCCTTGAGGTGCTCCTGGGTTTTAGTGGCAGCCTCGTCATTCGGCTTGAGATCATCTATGAGGACTCCCTCCGTCTGGCACGCGGGACAGACGAAGTCACTTTCAATGAGCGCGTTCGTGATGCATTCATTGCAGAACGTCTTCTCACAACAGGGAGTGGTCACTGGATCTATGAATAGTTTCTTGTCGAGGGTGCAAAGAAGTCCCTTCTCCTCCAGTTCCTTATCTGTCTCCGAGGCAGCCTTTTGTGCGGAAGCGCTTGTCTTGGACTTGGCCTGGAATTGCTCCCACGACGCCTTATCAGGCTCTGCAATGACATAATCTCCATCCGCGTTTACCATGACACCAGCGGGGGGCTTGACTCCATCCTCGCCTTCCCCTTGCTGAAGCGTCGCCTTATCCACTGTCTTCAAGAAAGAGCGAGGAATACCCGTCGTCCGCTTGACTCTGGGCCGGTTGTCGAACTCTGGGTTGTCGTTGGTGGGACACACTTGTATCCAATGTCCTACTTGGCCGCATCGATAGCAGACGTAGCCCTTGGGCGGCTCGTGGTCGGGCACGTTGACGGGCTTCTTTGCTCCGGGCTTGTACACGGGCGCCTGGTTCGCCATCTCTTCCTGCTGCGCAGTCCACTGGTCTGACTGGACCTGGAACATGGCCGCCAGCTTCTCCTCTTCCGTAAGAGCACTGCTCATTTGCGCCAAGCCTTGGGTCGACGGCTTGGCAGTCTTTGCTGTGGCCTCGCGCCTCGAAGAGTTCTTCGCGCTGTTGGGCATCTTGCCTGAAACATATCTAGCGGCACGGCCGGCGCCTGGCTTCATGGGTGGGAGGCGCCTGGCGATGACGGTCGTGGACCGAGGGATGATGGCGAGGTCATCCTCATATTCTGTCATTTAGTTAGCACTTGTCTCGTAGCAGGGACCAAACATCGCATTTTGCCTACCTTCAGCTCCATCCTCGGCGTAGATGGCAAAGTCAAAGTCTGTGCCATCTCCAAGGCCGCTCAACTTGATAATGTCGCGTTTGAGCTCGAATACCGAGATGCCGGTGCCGTCAAACTCGACACGCGAAGGCTCCTTTTGCGACTTGAACTTGTAAAACACTGACGAAGTCATTGTGAAGAACGTAAACCGCGGTCACTTGTGGTGTAGTATAGTAGTAGTAAAGGTGTTGGGAAGGAGTTTTCACCAGGGTCAAGAAAGCCTGCACCAAAGGCCGGAATGCTGCTACTGTTCAGTTTAGTTATTGGGAGGGGGTTGATGGGTGCTGGATAGTGCGAGTCGCGGGGTTGATCTTCTTTGTCGCTTCGTAATCTTCTTGCACCGGAGGCAAATGAGAGATGTAGGTTCTGAGCCGCAAATGTTTGGACGGTGCGGGATTGCTTCTTTCTATTGCGATGACCCTTCTCTTTTCCGGGCGCGATGCCTCTTGTCCAGATTGATTTGTTCCTCTTTCCTTTTTTTTTCAAATTGACCAGCTGGCAAAGTAGATGGAATGGGGGAATCCAATTCTTATGATTTGTAGAGACTGAAAGAACAACGACGGAAAGAAGGAAGCCCTCAGCTCCCTAAAGTTCGAGAAGAATGAAACACAGAAACTGTGGAAGTGTACACAAAGCCAAAGGCAGACTTGACAGCCAGATCACCTCTCAGTGACAATGGTGGCACAATCTCCTCCTGATCCCAGCACACCGTACCAGGTATCCGAGCTCAACTTCGTTTGGAAATGCCAGTCCCGTTCAACCTACCCTACCAGATGAGGCGAAAAGAAACGGTATGTGTCGGGAGAGAGTGCCGGTTAGCAAACCATCGCCTGTCGGTTATTCTGGGGTCGATCGCGATTGTGGCTGGCAAGTGCGACAAGGCGGCCAAACAAGAGTGCAGAGCTTGCTTCGAAAGACGCGGGTCGTGATGGGCTGTGATACTCAATACGACTATTGAGCGCGATTGTCGCAGTCGTCCAGAGATGGCGATTCCACGGGCGATGATCTTGGTTATGGTCGTCGGTTCTGAATGACGATGGAAAGAAAGGTGAGATGGGGAAGTGGGAAAAGGCCAACCAAGTCTGCAAGAGACTCGGACGACGGGCGATTAGTCAAAGGAAAATGGCGCTAGGCGCCGTTGGGACTCGCAGCCATGAATGACTCACGTGACCTCGGCCGGCGACCGGCAAACCTGCCAGATACGCTATAGTCTTTTGGCAGTTGCCTTTCAACTGCTATCTTAAGGTTGTGTACCTTAGGTACGGCGTGCTCTGTACTCTGTACCGCGGGGCTTGGTGTTAGATCACCGGCAGACAAAACCTACAAGAATTCATACATATCAAGAACTTGATAAAGGTAGATATACATTTGCGCTTGTCCTCCATCTCCTATTGAACTAATCTACAATAGCCAAAAGTCTACCTGAACGCCAATGCCGAAATATATGACAGAATTCGTGTCTTGAGTTGCTATTGCTTACACCACAAAACCCGACACCAACACAGATCGAAGACACTTTTACCTCGTAGTATGCTTCCTTCTCTCCTTTTGCGCTGTCTAGATTACATGCTCAAAAAGGCCGCCGAGATGGCTGCCATCAAGACCACGACTGGGTATGACAGCTTGTCGAGTCCCAGCTTGGAACCGGCGCTGGTCGTGCCACAGCAGCTGCGGCTGTAGGTAACGTTGTTGAGGTTCGCAGCCACTTCAAAGACAGAGCCTGGGTAGTTGCCGTAGTTGTAGTAGTCAACGTTGAGGAACTGGGGTGGCCTGTTCCACTGGGCGACGCAGTTCTGGCCCGACAGGCCCAAGCTACCGGTACCGTTGGAGGCATTGGTGACATTGAGATCAGCTCTTGCAGGTACCAACATGCTGGTTCCCAAGATCGACAGCTCCAGGTTGAGGTTGTGGTTGATCATGAACAGACGGTTCTCGGCGTCGGCGTCTGCCAGATCCGGGGGGCGCTCCACGGTGCAAGGGAAGCTGGAGTCTGTTGGGTCAAAAGGCGTCTCCCACATCTGCGAGAACTCGTCCAGCAGCCAGGGGTACTCGGTCTGGTTGGCCATGTAATCCAAGAACATGACGACTCGCTTGCCCGACAAGATCATGTCGCTCAGTGTGGGCCAGTCATTGAGGGTCATGGGAACCAGAGGCGGCGTGTAAACGTAATCCAGAATGCCCGTCGACTCAATGTACGGGTAGTATAGCGAGGGCACGGAGCTACAATGATTGTTAGTAATTGTTCCGCAGTATAGAACCTCCCCATATCCACTGGCCCAGATAGAGAAATCGATGGAGGCATGTGCGACTTACTAGTTACCGTTACCGAGCAGGATAGTCACAACGTCGTAGGGGTGAGATGCGACCCAGTCCTTCACCGTGGTCAACCATTCCGTGATGGGACCGGCGTCGAGAATGTCGCAGCTGGTGTGGCAGAAATGCGGCTCAGTGCCGTTCGTAGGCCACTGGATCTGAGCCTGCAGAAACCGGACACCATCGTTGAGCTGGTAGGTGACGTCGTATTGCTGGTTTGCCGCCAGGTTGTTCTTCGTAATGAAGGGCGAGTTGTGGCAAGCAACCTCGGTAATGTTGCCGTACTGACGACTGCAGAACTCGGCATAGTTGTTGCAAGGCCTGGTGTTGGTGACGGTAGGCGTAGCCTCGGTCGTGGTCGTGGTGGAAAAGTTGCCCGACGTTGAAGCAGCTGATCCGGTCAGGAAGGTCCTGCTGTCCGTTGTAGATACAGTGGACTGAGAAAAGTTGCCGCTCATGGAGGTCGAGGTATCGTCCGACAAGGTCCCCAAGTTCGACTCTTGCGACGTGTATGTCAGATAAGTGCCCGTCGGAGTCCCCTCAGTCGTGGTCGCTGATCCCGTCTCCGACGTCCTCGAGTCCGACACGGAGGTGCCATCCTGAGCGAGAACAGATGCACTGAATAGGAGCAGTGGCCCCAGCATCCGGTACGCCATGGTTGAGATTCCCAAGCAGAATGCCGCTCAGAGGAGAAGAAGGATGCGTCCCCAATTGAGTCCAACGTTTGTGGAAAAGAATCACAGTTGTCACTGTCCTACGCAAGGCAGTCGTCCGGATCCGGTCGTGCCGGTGCCGTCTAGTTGTCGTCGGCACCGAATGTCACCTCCACCGCAACAGGGCCAATGCGGGTATAAACGTACGTCAGGGGCTTTTTTCCTTCAGTCCCGGCGTTGGAACTCTGCACGATAAAACAAGAAAAATAGAATCAAGCAAGACAGCTGCGCCAAACGACAAGTCCCCTAAAAGTCAAAGATGACCTCATGTGGGAAAAAAGTCTAACACAATCCTGGACGGAGAAGAAGGCAGGACGTTCTAGGCCTTTTGACCCAGACAGTTTGGAAGAGACCAAGCAAGAATGGTTTGCAGACCAGCACTGGCAAGACCTCAAGCGCTGAGCTGGGCAATGCTAGGCAATGCTCTGGGTCAGGGCGAGATACCCAGAGGTACTTGAGCGCGATGGATCCGTTACCCAGCTGGGCACTGAGATCGCCGCACCAAATGCCGTGGGCGGCGGGTGGGACGCATCCTATCACGGCCGCCAGTGATGGATAGGGGGGGCTGATGCGCTGAAACAAGGAGCAAGGTCGTGCTTGTTTGGCGCGTTGGCGTCGTTGATGCGTTGTCCCTCAGTCGCTGCTCTTGCTATTTTTTTCTCACTGCACCATGTTTCTCGCGCTGTTCATGACGTCGCTGGGCTCTCAGCTGTGTTCTCTAGCACTGTTCCATTGTGGGGTCACGATCTCTAGAATAGGCGATCTTTCTTAAGCTTTATGCGTATCCCAATTGGGGAGTCTATCGTTTTCCTAATTCAATCTAAGTGAAGTAGTATTATTTGATAATCTGTTTCAAGGCTAGATCAGACTAATCAGAGGGATAGAGAGGAACATCCAAGATTTGGAAAAATTGGAATCTCTATTATTCGGTGGCTTGTGCACTCCTTGGCTTGCCGGTCTGCCGGGTCCCGTCTTTGTCAGACTGGGACAGCGATGATGGACGAGTGAAGAGCAGGGAGAGGTGTGTATAAAGTGTGTGACAACCTATTTGCAGCACTTCTCGTACCTGCACAGTACACAGTATGCCGGAAGCTTCGGGCAGTGAAGGGCAGCAGTGCAAGTGGAAGACAATTCGAGGTATGTAATACCATCCAGAACAGCGGACAGAGAAACCTGTAACGGCGTATTGCGACTGCGGCAGAACCTTTTTTTGGAGATTGATAGGTCGTGGCAGTACCGAATAAAGCAGAGCCTCGGGAATACCAAATCCTTCCCGCCAGAGGAAATTATGATGGTTGGCAGCTAGAAGAGCCGCTCATCTAGCAGTGACATTAGTGCTCTGCGCCAGGCAACAGGCAATTGCCCGCCAGGCTGTCCAGGGCCCAGAAGGAGAGGGTTCAGGGACCCCAACACGAAGTTCTGGAGCCCCAGAAAGCCAAAACCCAGCCCCCCTCTGTTCGAATTCAACCCCTCAGGTCCCTCTCCCACAAGCTTCATGTATGGTCAGCGTTCAAAGGTGCAAAGAGGGTTGCCGCTCAACCCGCCCACACAAGTCAGAAGTACGCGCAATCATCAGGTCAAGCTGGGAAAGCTGGTGGTGGTGCTGGACCCGGGAGAAAAAAAAAAAAAAGCTGGAGCCTCTGATCGAAGAAAGAAGGAAGGCAGGTAAAGCCAAGGATCCATCGCCATTCAGGGAGATCCATCCCACTCATTCACGCTGCTTCGGGTGCTCCGCCACTGCACGGGGCGAATCGCCGGCATCATTCCAGACCTTTAGCTGGGGCCACTAATAAGGAAATACGGGACCGCGAGAGTGGACGATGAGTACATTTCGATACAAGCCTGAAAGCCCCCCCAGCGCACCCGACCCACGTCACCGTCGCAGTGACTGCAGATAGACCCTGGTGCATCCTGATTCAATGTTTTGGCAGATCGACCTGACCTTGCGAGAGAAACCTTTTTTCGGCGTGAGAGCTTGCCTGGCTGGAGATCTGATCTAGAAGCCTCACTTTGAAACTCTTTCCTTTTTTCCGTGTCTATTCCCTCGCTTCATCAATCGATCTTGCATTTCACCAGCGTGTCCTCCGGTGCCTCGTACTCACTGAAATACCGCCTAGAGACTCTACGGGCGCCTGGTGATTGACCACAACACCCGACAAGTCTCAAATCCCATCCCACATCGCCAATGGGTCTCCCCGGGTTCCGCAAGCGGCGGGCTGCTGCAACGCCCGATGCCAGCGCCCAAGAGAAGGGCGCACTGCCAGACAACCAGCTTGCGCTCAAGCAGAGGACAAAGACGAGAAAGGGCGCCATCATATTCTCGTCCATCTGCTACATGTTGGCTGTCGTATTCCTGATCTTGGTGAGTCTCGAGTGACCTATACTCAACGCGCGACCCTAGTTCTGATTGGGTGGAACAGACCGAAATAGGAAGTACGAAGGGCTCCAAGGTGCTGGGTAGCATTTATTTCTTCAAGCTCGACCTTTCCGACATCTTGGCTTCGGCGACCTCGGGAGTGAGCGGCTTGACCTTGACAAACTCTATTGCACGAACCCTGGGTCTGCACGATTTCTACCAGGTCGGACTATGGAACTTCTGTGAGGGCTACGAGGATGAGTAAGACAACCTGCAATCTACATGTAACCTATCTAGAATCTAACACTCTACAGGGGCATCACGTCTTGCTCGACGCCAACCTCTCTCTACTGGTTCAACCCGGTAGAGATCCTACAGAGCGAACTCTTTGCCGGCGCATCTATTGCCCTGCCCGCCGAGGTAAACACGGTCCTGAAGGTTCTGCGCATTGCCTCGCAGGTCATGTTCGGTTTCTTCCTTGCTGGATTGCTGCTGGACTTTGTTCTCATGCTCCTCGCACCCATCGTCATCTACTCGAGATGGTGGAGTTTCCCGTTCTCCATCTTTGCCTTCATCGCGGCATTGATGGTCATTGCCGCGGCCGCAGTAGCCACGGGTATGGCCCTGGTTTTCGAGTACGCCCTGACGTCCCAGACCGATCTCAACATTCAAGTCGACATTGGCGTCAAGATGTGGGTATTCATGTGGCTCGGCGCCGGCTTTACTTTTATCGCCTTTATCATCCACGCCGGTCTGGGCTGCTGCTGCACTTCCAGGAGAGACCTGAAGACGGGCCGCAAGGGAGGCAGGAACCTGGCGACGGTTCCGGGCACCGCCTCGAAGAAGTCGACGACATCTGACTAGTGGCTGATGTCGCCTTGTCCGAGTCTCTATTGGCCCAAGTCGCCTTGTCCGAGTCTCTCTTCGACCAAGTCGACTTCTCCGAGTGACTCTTTGAGAGCGACTGACCAGCTCCATCACCTAAAACTCGATTCCGACGATACCAGTCGAGTCACTAATGCGTCGTGATCAATAAACATCACACAAATGACGCGCTCACATATCTTCTCGGGGAACATTGTATTAAATGGGTATAGACATTGTCTTGAGCCGGCGTTCCGGGGGGCGATCGACAGCGCAACGATCCTTACAGGGAAGGTATAGAATTGGACAAAATCCAACAATAGTTAGATCGAACAGCCCAGATATTATTATTATAAGCATACTAGTAGGAAACAGAGATTGGGCTATAGCCCACAAACATTGAACTTATATTTGTATTGCTCATGGTGAGCTGTGACCTCTGTGAACGACATCAGCTGTGCCGCGACATGTTACCTGATTCGTTCCAAGAAGAAATAATCGCCGGGCTTGGCCTTGTAGTGGAGCTATATAGCGAAAGCTGCTACGCCGCTCCGCAAAAGCAGCACCGGCAAATTGTATTGCCTGTTCTGAATATCAAAGAGAAAGCCGCCGGCGATATGGACGCAGATCAGGACATGTTGACATTCCAATAGTATCGGCCTATTAGTCATTCGGCCTGTTTCTTCTTGCAAATACCATCATACCCTCGCGTGGTTCGGCTCAAGATACCGATCTGCTGACCACCAACGCCCCAGTCCGCCCATCTCTACCCCCGCGTTATAGTTTACCCCAGATTGTGTATATAAGCGACGAGCATCTCGCGCACTACATTCTGCGAAAGATAGACGTCATTCTCTATTCAACATTCCTAGATATCCTCATCAGCCATATCTCGACCTGACAGCCGCCATCAAAGCTACAAAACAAACTCTCCCATATTTCACCCAAGATGTCTGCCCCTCCCGAGCCCCTGATCCAGGGCATCGCCCACGTGAACCTGTCCATCCCGCCGGGCACGCTGGACCAGGCGAAATCCTTCTACGGGAGCACGCTGGGCCTGACGCCGCGCGCGGGCCCGGCGGCGCAGGTCCACGAGCTGGCGTGGTTCGACGTGGGGCCGCCCCCCTCGTCGTCGTCGTCGTCGTCGTCGGGCCCCCAGCAGCAGATTCACATCTCCATCCAGAAGCACGACCGGGACACGACGGAGCCGCGGTCGAGCCGGCACCCGTGTTTCCACCTGGGCAGCCGCGACGCCCTGGTCAAGCTGCAGCGCCGCATCCTCGAGCACAAGGCCGCCGGCGGCGGGGACGCGCCGCTCGAGTGTGATGAGGTCGGCGAGAGCTCGGGCGAGACTACGGCGGATTATCCGACGAGGTTCTTTGCGAGGGATTATTCGGGGAATCGGTTGGAGTTTACTACTTGAGGTGGAAGCCCGGGGTAAGGAGTGGAGGGGAATCAGAAGGAGGGTTCTGTTGTTTTCCTGAAGCAAGTGTGTCATCAATGTGGCATCAGTGCCTGCGTTGTGAGGTTGACGGAAGCTATACTTGTTGTTTCATTGGCTTTGACTATATACATATGCCCGTCAAACTTTAATCCGTTATAGCGATTAGTGATTGCGGCACGAGACTCTTGGCAGGCTCCCTTGCAAAATATGGACTTTCCATTAAATGCTTTGATATTTCTGATATGAATATTTGGTATCTCGTCGTGCATTGATCTCCCTCACGCTTCTGTAATCAACCACCCTCACAGCTGAATGCCGTACGCCTCGACGGCCGTCCCTCCCCAGATCATCTTCTGGTCCTCGTCCTCGAGCGAGGCCATCCAGCAGAGCCTCTCGACGAGCTTCTGCCACTTGGCCCAGGCGCCGGGGCCGACGCCGACGGTGCACACGGGCCAGTCGCTGGCGAACATGATGCGCGAGGGGCCGAAGGCGGCGAGCACGACGCTGAGCCACGGGCTGAGGGCCTCGAAGATCTCCTCGGGCGACCGCTGCCGCAGCGACTCGGTCATCTCGGGGAACCCGCCCGACAGCTTCATGTACGTCCTGGGGCTCTTGCTGAGCGTGAACATGGCCGTCCGCCACGCAATGTACGACGTGTCGGTCAGGACGTTGTAGACGGTCAGGTCCGGCTTGCACATGTGGTCTGCACGGGCGGTGTAAGTCTGGGGTCTCGAGTATATCATGGTTTGCTAGGAGAAAAGCTGCACTTACTCAGGATGAACTTGACCTTTTGGTCCTCTGGCACGCCCTCGTGGGCCCGGTCGATCATCTCCACCGTCTCCTCGAGCTGGACGCGGCCGCGGTCGTGCTGGTTGACGCCGACGTCGAACACGAGGCCCTGGCGGCCCAGGAGCTTGAGGCTCTCGATGAAGTCGTCCGTCAGGCACGTCCGGTCGGGCTTGTCCTGGAGCAGGTAGCGGAAGCCCCGGACCTTGGGCCAGGTGTCGCCGGCGGCCTCGCGCACGCGCTCAATGTAGCGCTCCATGACGGCGGGCCCGCTGGGCAGGGGCGCCCACGGGATGTAGGCGGCGCACAGGGCGGCGTCCTCCTGGGTGTGGCCCTCGCCGTCCCGCGGCTCGCCGGCGGCGATGCGCCGGACCCAGTCGACCTCCATCAGCGGGTACTCCCAGCCGCTGCCGTCGCGGGCGCCGGCCTCGAGGTCGACCTTGCGGTCCGTCTCGAGGAAGACGAAGCCCTTGACCGGCGAGGGCGAGGGCGCGATGGCCGCCTTGTACTCCTCCAGGGAGTGCTGCTTGGCCAGGGGCCCGTCGGGCTTGCACCATGCCAGCGTCTCCAGCTCCGACTCTGGGTACAGGTGGATGTGGGAGTCGACGATGGGGATCTGCGAAGCCATGATGGGATATATTCCTTTGCAATTGATCTAAAGACAGAAGTACAAATGGATGTTCCCTTTTGTGTATTTCAACCTCAAAAAGACTGGCTAGATATGGAATTGTCTTTCAATTCACATTTCAATGCCAATATGAAGCTCCGGATCCATAACAGACAGCTCAGGGGCTCAAAGAGCTCCGTACGAGTTGAGGGTCCCTCTCCCTCCCTCCCCTCCGCCGGTGAACAATTACCCCGCCACTCGCGGTGAAGCAACAGCTGCTGCCCCGCCAATTGTCTGGCGATCAATGGACCGACCAGCGAATGCAAATGTTACCAAAAAGCGGGTTCTTGGCCATCGAGTGCACCGTACACGTCGCCTTTTGTGACTTTTCAGCGGAGTGTTTCTGCTATTTTTGAATTGTGTCCTGACTGCTGAGTTTCAATGTTTGAGTTTATAGTTGAGAATCTGACACTTGAGCCTTGGCTTGACGCTGCCTCGTGCTTCGCACATATACCATCGAGTGATTTTACTTGAGAATAGCAAGACAAAACAATAACTATCCCAAAGGAACACAACACATCATTTTTCTTCAGTCTTTCATACCTATTGAACATATGAGTTAAGCCGGGGCGCGCCCCAGAGGCGGGGGTTTGATGAACGTTTGTTTTTCAGAAGGGACTTTATTAGCATCTTTGAAAACAATCTGCTGAAGAAAGTTTCTGGCACTTATTGCACCAAGGTGTTTCGCAATCTTCTGAACCCCTCACCAAAGCAAATATTTCCTCGGCAAGGCTCACATCTATAGGCTTCATCCTGTTTTTCATCGATTCGACAAAGAGTCCTGCCAACAAATAGAACTTCTGCCAGCACTTGAAGACGAGTATAACGAATGCTGTGCACGGAAGCGTGAATGCCCAGTAAATCCAGAACCGATTCGAGACAACTTGCTCCTCCGTCCAGTGCAGCGTCGGCACCGCAAAGAGAGTGGCAAAAAAGGTCGCCGGGAGAAAGAACATCGTCATGACGGCGATCGTCTTCATAGCATCACTGTCGCCCTGCGTAGTGATTGCCATGTTCTGGTTGATTAGATTCGATATCTGTGGGCGAGGTGTCAGCGCGATCCCAAGATGGACAAAGCCGTGTGATAAGAATGGGGCTTCGGCATACCACGGAGGATTGGTTGTTCGCCCGTTCGTGTAACTGCTCAATGTCTTTCTTCTGAGCCAACGTCTGCTCTTGAAGTATCCTTAAGGTTTGCACCAAATCATCTTTTGCCACTTGATCAGATTGTGAAGGAGTCGTTAATCTGGATGCCCTGGTGTCGCCTAGCTGCCCACTGCCATGAATATTCGACAGAGTACCAAGTAGCTCGAGAGCTATATCATTCTGCCGGGCAATGGTTGCGAGTTCCGATACATTGACTCCAGCCACTCTCGACGCCTCTACGAGGTGCCACAGTTGTGACAAGACGAAACCATCCAACCCTGGTAGTTCCCCCACCGCTTGAGACTTCTGGGTTCGCTGTGTAATACTTTCGAGTGTGCTTATGCGATGGCTTTCATGTCGGAGTAAGTCGTATAGACATGTGGCCATCTCAGTGGAAAATACCACGTGCATGCATGGCGCATTATCCACAAGGTTGCGACTCTCTTCGAGGATTTCCGTAATTTCTGGGAAAGTGACAAGTCTGGTATTCGTAATGAGTCTGATATCCGCCGCGAATCTGGTAGTCGATGTTCTCCTATTCGCGACGGGTTCTCGGAAGAAACAATTGCCTTGGTGCTTCCCATGGAGGCGTTGTAGGACCATACCGCCGTCAGCCAAGGCGAGCACAGATAGAATGAGTCCACATGTCCATTTTTTGAGCCTGGCGATTGGTACTTGGAGTGTTGATAGCCGTTGGCGCTTTGCGAAATCAAATACAAGAAGTATGGCTCTATTTCGCATGCATCAAAGAGGTTAAGAAAATCTCCTCGCCGCAAATCAACATAAATTATATTTGGCTGTGTGACATGACTCTGTGTGCCATAGCTGCGCGTGACACGGTAGCTAGTGGCGATGAGTTGTAATGTGAAGTCTGAGTTTTGTTGTATAGACTGTTTCCAAGCCGAATCTCGTATTTCTCTGGCCAGATTCTGACAAGGAAGCCTTCTTTCGGAAGATCTGAGACTTTGGCTTGAAGTCTTTGATATGTTGGCTACTTGCACTTCATGAGAAAACTTGGAAAACAAGAGTTCTCCTGGAAAACCCGCCCGAGCCCGTTGTCTTAGTCCTTCCATGGTGGAATGGGAAGGTGTGAGGTTGCAAAACATGGATAAAACTTGGACTGGGAGCCTTGGGAAGACGGGCGTTACTCCGCCACCTTTTTGTATTTTGCCACGCGGTCAGAGCCTTACCAGACTCTGACCGGCATGGGTACACGGCGTCAAGACATGACGGAGTGGAAGGTCATCAATCAAAAGAATGCACTCATTTATGCAACGCTTGAATGGATTTTGTATCGGCTCACTTCTTTGCACGCCGTGCTAAATCTAGAAATATCTCGCAAATATCGCAGTGTACAAGGTAGGAGTGTAAACAGTGTGTTTTCACGATATGTATCTTATCTTCCCCTTTCCTTTCCATGGTCAAGAGGATGTGAAAAAGGCAATGTTGAAAAGGTTTCACGAGTAAAGTCCAAAAGTATTAAGGCAGACAAGTGTGTTCAGATTCAAAAGTCATCTATCACTACTATAGGCACTCATGGTACCCTTCTGCCTCCCGTCCCCTATTCTTCATCAGTGGAATGCTCAAACCTTTCCATCGGTTGGTATGAGACCACATATTGTCAAGCAACCGCCAGCGAGCTTCTCTTGAAAAAGAGAGGCTCGCTGTGCTGCCGCAGAGCAGGTCGAGAGAACCCAAAATTGCAGTCGTCCGAGGACGACGGCAAGGCTCTCCCGCGCTCTGGATGTATTGTCAGAACAAAAGTAGACAATCACACGACCACAAAAAAGTTGTGTGTCGTGGGGGCCGGAGCATCGACCCATTAGGCACGCGAGGTGCGAGGCGACAAGGCCGGCTTGAAGCGCTCGCAAAAATCCTACACGTGAGGGATGCAATAAGCAACAAGACGGAGCAGCCGGCGCGATATACAGGCGTATATCGGCGAGTGCTGCCCGCAAATGAAAGTGAACGGCCTTCTTCTCTCTTCTATTGTGAAATTATTAATTCTGGCCAGGTGACCAAGCGTATGCTTCCCGATGGGACCCCTCCGGTGGTTGGGCCATCTACGCGCGCACGACCATGCCGTTGCGGCGGGTGCTGTGGGAAGCGTACTCCTCCTCGGACTCGTCGCCGCTGGAGCAGGAGCTGTCAGAGTCGCTGTAGCCACATCGGGCACCGCCGCAGTCGATCTTGACGCGGTCTCCCTTGCGGGTGATGCCGTAGCGCTCGCAGGTGCAGTTGCTGCAGTCGGAGCTGGGCGTGCTGTAGCCGGAGAGCGACGAGCTGGGCGAAGAGCTGTCGGAGCGGTAGGACAGGCTGGAGCCGGATGACGACACGGGAGAGCTGGCAAAGTCGGTGATGAACTCCTCCTCGTCGATGCCGGCACTTCCAAAGCGGGCGGTGAGCTCGTCAATGTCCTCGTCGCAGTAGTCAGCATCCAGGATGTGACGGGTGGCGTGAGGCGAGATTGGCTTGGGTGCCTTGATCTGCGAGGTCGAGAGAGGGCGGCCCTTGGGGATGTCGACGGCGAGCGAGCCACGCTTGGAAGATCGGTGCTTGGAGTCCTTGTCCTTGGAGGAGTGCTTCGAGGAGCTCTTGGAGGAGCTGTGCGACTTGGAAGAAGACTTGCTGTGCTTGTCCTTGGGGACATCGAGGATGTTCAGGGCGCGGCCAGTGGTGGGCTCGACGGTCGAGGCCTCACTGGGGTTGTGGGAGACGTGGTAGCCATCGATGATGTAGTAGTACCAGTATCGCTGGCCGGCCTCGAGGGTGCCCGAAAACTTGAATGTGCCCTTCCACGAGCCGGACTTGGAGGAAGACTTGTCCTTGGCGAGCGGGAGCTGGCCGACGTAGTTGTCCCAGGATCCAAGCAAATGGACGGACTTGACGCCAGAAGAAACGCGAAGAGAGAAAGAGAGCTGAACAGACGACATTTTGAAAGATTGTAGTTGTTATTGATGAACTTGTCGGTGTCTCGCTATTGTTGAACCTTTCCAGGTAAAAAGAAATGCGTTTCGAGCAAGAAAGCTAGTATTTTCGTTTAATTATTTGGGGGTATAAAGCGGTGGTGAATTATGGGCGTTTAGTTGACCGGCAACTAGTATGCAAAATTTGTTGATTTTTT
This sequence comes from Pestalotiopsis sp. DP-2020a, assembly GCA_018115615.1. Lineage (NCBI taxonomy): Eukaryota > Fungi > Ascomycota > Sordariomycetes > Amphisphaeriales > Sporocadaceae > Pestalotiopsis > Pestalotiopsis sp. DP-2020a. Next base: position 124,817 of record JACVEI010000260.1, on the reverse strand, counting down.
GATATTAAGTTTTTTGGGTATTAGAAAGTGAGTAGAGCACAGCTCTGACAACACTGGGAAAGATGAAAGAAAGGGGGTAGAGGGAAAAAAACGAAAAGACTAGCTTTGAAGATTGAATGCTTGCTGGAGAGAAGAAGAAGAGAAAGGCCCAAGACGGAAGGGAGGAGTGGCTATTATTATAATGATGGCGGCCGGGTGGTGAGGCCCTCGAGGCCCGTATGCCGACCGTGGGAACGACATGGACCGTCCTGGCTGGGCAACGCCAACTTGGCAAGTGGCCGGCAGTCATCCGTAGTCTAGCCAGGGATGCGGTCGACTGCCCCGGGCCTGCATGGCCTCTCTATGGTCGGAACTGCACGTCGATCCAAGGCAATAGCACCTGGGGCACATGGGCTAGTCCCAAAGGGCGGCGTATGGCAGGAGAGGAATCGCGACACTGCATGGCCGGCGGCTAAGCATATTGGTCGATCAGAGAAAAGAGCAATGTGCTCCGCAGACAGACAGACGAGTTGGTGAGCGAAAAATAGAAAAACCATATGAGCAGCGGCGGGGAATATGGTCGACTAGGCCGGATGGAGACGAGAGGGCGTCTATAGCATGGCCGTCATTGGTCCGAGGTAAGCGGTCGGCAGCCAATCTTCATCCCATGTCAGCTCGTCTATTAGCCATCACAGGCGGTAGAACAGGACGTGGCCAATGACGGCACAGAACGTCTTGTTGACGGCTGCAGCTGCAATGCATGGCTCGATCTTTATCGCAGCCACATAGAGTGTGCTCCGCAGAGAGAGAGAGACGAAGAGACTGCTCGCTCTTGTGGCACAACTCCAAGAGACTAGTAGCAGGAAGAACAAAAACATGCCTTGGTAGCACTGCAACGTTGATGAGCAGCCGTGGCCGCTGAGTGAGGGCTTCCGAGGACCGCACAGGGATTTCCCCGGCCACGATATGCACTCTGCAATGCATGCAGACAGACATACAAAGACATCATGAGAACTTGCTGCCTGCCCAATGCACGCGGCGGATTGAGGAACGACAGATCGGGCGAGTCGGAGGAAGAGGAAGTTGTGATGACGAGAGCCACGACCAGAAGTCCCAGGATGCCTAGACTTGCCAGGATGTATTATCACGAGCGGGCTTTGATTGTTTATGTGGCCTCATCTTGTCTTCTTGAATCGTTGTCGAGATGATGTCGTGGATTCTGTACTATAATCAATGCTGTCGCAGTCTGGCAGTATGTGATTCCCAGCAGTGCCTCTGAAAAGCCATGTGCAACGGCAGTTGTCCAAGCTGTCGGGACTACCTAAAACAGATTGGTAGATGTCGTTGGTACGGGCCAACAGTCAGCACGTTTGGATTTTCTAGAAATCCACCTGAATAGGACTCGGGTAGGGGTAGAGAGAGTTGCAATGTGGAGTGGGAGGGAGGTATTGTGTGAATGCGCAATCGGAGTCTTTGCAGCTCGGGTCCCTGTCGGGATCAACCAGAAGTGCATCTTGGCCTGGCCCTTGTCCATGTGATAATAGACGAGCAAGAAGCCGGGCGAAGACCCAGAAAACAGAGTCGACTTGGCGGACTTGAGTCTGGAAGGAGGTGAGAGAGAAAAGAGAAATGGCGAGAGATGCATCGGCTCCATGCACGCCTTCACTAGCTCGGGCGGGTATGTCGAGTGGTCACACCAAGGTCGGTGTTTTTCCACGACTGCGAGACCATTTGGAGAAGCTGATTAGTTTGCTGACCGATGGATCACTTCGGAGGAAGGTAAGGACACGAATCGCAATCGTTGTGAGTGCATCTCGATTGCAGGAATCCATCCGGAATGAATGCGAGTTCCGGTGAAGAACATGGAGGCAAGGTACGGACACAATAGCGGATGACTTTTTAGTGAAGAGAGAGCACTTGAGCCCCCCCTGTGGCCGCCGGGAGACCGCTATGAGGACAGCACCATAACGTCACATGACCTAAGATTCTCACTGACTGGCAAGCCACCAATCAGCCCGGCGGTGATTCATTCAAGTCTGTTGTCTTTGAGCAATGTCTGCCTAGAGATATGCAAGCACTTTACGCGTTCGCGGTACAGCAAAAAGGACAACATAAAACCACAACAGAGATTTGAAAAACAAAGTGTGAGATCTTCACTCGATCATTACTTGCCGCTTCTTGAACAGACTCGGACTGTAAAGTATCTACCGAAAAATCCCTTCGATTAGCAAAGATCCATCCCACGTGAGAGAAACCTCCGAGCCTCGTCTAATCCTGATCCCAGCATCCCCATCCCAGAAAATTCGTGTGTAAGTGCCCGTCCCTCTTTGCAACCCTTCCCCATCCTCACGCGTCACTCGGCGCGTATTCTTCAACATTCCCCAATCGGCCCTCTAGGTCGACCTCCATCATGAATGCCACTATCGTCTGCCCCTCAATCCTGCATGGAAGGAGACATCACAATCTTCAGCGGTTATCTTGCATGCTAACCATCGTCAGCCGACTCGGTTTTTACAGATACTGCGGGGAGACACCGGCATCATGACTTATCCGACCTTGGACCAAAAGCTTGTCACTTCCGTCTCCGACTACGTCAAGCAGTACATGGCCAAGTATGACGGATCACATGATTTCAATCATATCCAGAGGGTCTCCGGACTGGCACGTCACATCTATGCCCAGTCCCCCAACCGCGAGGCTCTCGACTTCCAGACCATCATCCTCAGTGCTCTCTTACACGATGTGGGCGACAAGAAGTACCTGAAGCACGGTGAGGATGCCTCGACTCTGGTCCAAGAGCTGCTCCTGTCTTATGGTGCCGACGAGGAGCTTGCGCAAAAAGTGCAGGCCATCTGCCTCGGTGTCAGCTACTCGAGTGAGATCAAGGATCCGGCCAAGGTGCTGGACCTGATTCAGCGGTATCCCGAGCTGGCTGTCGTCCAAGATGCCGACCGTCTGGACGCCATCGGCGGCGTGGGCATCGGCAGATGCTTCACCTTTGGAGGTGCCAGGACCGAGCGAGCAATGGACGACACCGTCAAGCACTTTGATGAAAAGCTCGTCCGCCTCCAGGGAATGATGAAGACGGACGTCGGCCGCCAACTAGCCAAAGAAAGGACGGAGCGGCTGATATTGTTCCAGAAGTGGTGGGATGAGGAGACTGCATTCGCGGGTGCATCGCCCATTCCATCGTGAACACAATATCATGGTGCCCAAGCTCAGCTCATGCGCAGTGTCACAGGAGAGTCCTTATTGCTATCGAGAGACTGCAGGCCTTTCCAGTCACCCACTTGGAACTCCATTCGTGGCCAAGTCACAATGAAGCCACAATAGCACATTGCAAGGACCACTATATCATTCCCAGGCGTTCTGAGGAACTCTAGCACAGGGAGTATCAATGTGTCCACGGTCTTGCTCTTATGAGAGACATGGAGTGAAGCACAAAATTGATTCATATATTCTGCATTGTATTTTCGTGAGCAGCCACGGTCTTACGAAGTACACAGTCAGTCAGTGTTTACCGATTTTTGCACCCCCGACCTTGCCAAAAGATCCGTTCCACTGCATTGTCATTGTTCTCATGGAGATCTCACCGGGCGAGCACTTTTACTCATTTCCTGCATTCTACTATCCACCATTTGATCCCTTCGTTCTCTTCTCTGACTGCACATCAACTTCACGAATTGTCTTCTTGTTTGCTCAGCTCACCACCTGACCAAAAAGGCTGCTTACGTCCCAGCCTCCCGAGCATTTTCCCTCCCTCGGCTGCTGCGGCGCAGGTAGATCGTAACCCCAAGAAACCCCGTGTAACTGTCCCTCGACCCTTGCAGCTGCATACAATAAAAGTCATCCCGTCCGTGATTGGGCAGAGCCTTACCATCCGGACCGACACGAAAGGCCAAGACTGCTGACCAGATCCGAGAGACATACTCAAAGGTCTCTCATTCTCGCTGTGCTTCTCCGCGTCCAGCTGGGCCTTGGCGAGCTGGGCCGCACCTCTTCCTGCCCTTTCCGTGTGCTCGCACGCGGGCGATCGTGTTGACGTTACCTACCTGCTGCAGTCAGCAGCGATTGATTCGTTTTGCTTTTCTCCCTTGCCACAGCCTCGTGAGAGTGACGTTCGTTCTGACTTCCAGCCCGATTGCAGACAGTCACTTCTAATGGTTCCTCATCTCTGAACTTCTCGTAAGGCTGTGTGTCTTGCGAGACACAAACTCTGCCAAGCAAGCAAAAAACATGCAATTCAATCGTTTTGAGAAGATGCGGTCGCTTTCTGAATCGCTCTCACGGGTGTTGCTGCTGTTTCTCGCCGCCGCCGCAGCCGCCAATGAGCACAACGACGGCCACGAGATGGCCCTGGCCGCGATAGAAGAGGCGGCGGCGCTGCCCAACGGGTTCAACCCGCGCTTCTTCGACGGCGCCGTGCCGCCGCACCAGCCGTTCGCGCGCCGCCAGGACACGGGCGTGTGCCCGGACGGCGGCCACCGGTGCGAGGACATTGGCGCCCCCGACAGCTGCTGCGCCAGCAACCGCTACTGCTACTACAAGACGGACTGGCAGGTCGGCTGCTGCGGCTTCGGCACCAACTGCGACGCCCAGTGCACCAGCACCCTGTACCGGACCAACGCCAGCTCGACGTTCGAGGTCAGCACGACCCTGGCCCCGCCGACCACGACGGTCGGCGGCGCGGCGACGACCGAGGACGGGGGCGTCATTATAGGCACCACGACGTCGCCCTACGTCGGCTGCGCGACCCGCCCGTGCGCGCTGTCGGCCTTCCAGTGCCCCTCGTCCATGGGCCACGGCTGCTGCAACAACGACCAGGTGTGCGGGTCCTCCAGCGTATGCCTGGCGCCATCCACCACGGTGGCCACGGACGTGCCGACGCGCGGGTGCTCGGGCACGCCGTCGGCGACCGACTGCGTCGACGGCGGCGGCTGCTGCCTAAGGGGCGAGACCTGCGTCAACGTCGACGGCACGCCGGGGTGCAGCGGGACGCCCATCGTCGACGGCCCCGCCGGCGCCAACACCACGACCGTCGATCGGGGGCTGTCGCAGGCCGCGCGGGCCGGCGTCGGCGCCGGCGTCGCCATCGCCGCGGCCCTCGTCATCGGCGCCGTGACGTGGTTCTGCATCCGCAGGCGACGGAGGGGCCTGACCGAGGGCACGCGGACGCGCACGGGCGGCGGGCGGACGCCGGCCCCCGGAGGGGGAGGAGGCAATAACGACGCCGCCACGAACGCCGAGGGCACCATGTCCGAGACGAGCGTCGTGCCGGCGCGCAGCCGCCTGCACCGCCACGGCGGCATGGTGTACGAGTACCTGGGGCCGACGGCGGTGGCGGGGCCGTACACGGACCACGGCACGCCGGGGCGGGCGCCCGAGACGCACGACCGCGGGGTGCCGGGCGTGCCCGACGGGCCGGGCGACATCAGCCGGCCGGTCGAGATTGGCGCCTCGGACGTCAAGGACAAGGACGAGACGCAGTCCGGGTTCGGCCGGAGCGCGAGCCAGCGGTCTGAGGGGAATCGCCAGGAGGGTGATAACGAGGTCTACGAGCTCGAGGCGTTCCCGAGCCCGAGCCCCATGTCCCCGGAGGACTTTGCTTCGGCGCACAGTAGTATGCCCAGGAGTCCGGGTGATTATGTCTCGCCGCCCGGGACTTTCAGGACTGATTATTTAAGTTGATCATGGTCATCTCGTTGGAAACCTTTTGCAATAACAATGCCATGAGACGATGGCATAGGAAAATGGATGGAAAGCAGTCTGCATATTACCTACGCCTAGTGTTGCTACTGATACATGGAATTGATAGAAAGACACGATTTGTGACGCCCAAAAACTCCCCAAAGTCTGCTGAACCATTCTATGCCAAACCAGAAAAAGAAAAAAGAAAGAAGAAGCCGAATCGCCTGTCATTCCCTTGGCACCGATTCATGGTATATCCCTACGCCGTACGATGCAATGCTGTCAGAGCACGAGACCCTGATAAGAAAAAGAAGATCAAAAGCAGAAGAAGAAGAGGTTAGCCATGTCCGCAACACTGTGTTGTTTAGGCTGTCATCAGCACCTGCATTGCTGCAGTTTGCCACGTTTGACTCGATCATTTCACGGCGCCTCCGAAAAGCGTGTTGCCTTGCAGATCCCGGACGAGGTCGTCAACACTATTGAGATGGCGAGCCAACAGCTGCTGCTTCTCGAACTGGCTCCGAGTGTGCGCCGACTCGCTGGCGCGCCTCTCCCGTCCGCTGTCCGAAAAGGCTCCGGCCAGCTTGCTCTCGCTGCGCTGAAGCAAGGCGGGCACCGAGTCGCGGGCCAGGGCCGAAGGGATCGAGGGCACCTCGGGCATGAGGTAGAAGTAAAGGAACTCGATACACTTCTTTTTGACGTCGCGTGACGTTCCGCGCGATCGGAACAGCGACGAGATGGTCAGGAGTCCGTCGAGCTTCTCAAACGTGCGCGTGTTCTGCGGAGTGTCGATCAGCGAAACTACCAGCGTCAACAGGGTCGCGCCCATGACGGCGGGTGGGAAGTCGGGCTCGAGGAGATCCAGAAGCATCTGTAAGCGGAAATCGTCATGTCAGTCTGGGTTTGTTACTTTTCCAAGGATACACGGTCGCGACATACGTTCATGTAGATCTCTCGAGAGAACAGGATCTTGCTGGGCGGGTGAAGGAGCAGGACGCCCTGAATCAGATCCAAGGCGCTGAGAATCAGCAGGTCGTTCTGACCATCGTTTCCCTTCGCCAGCAGCCGGTCCAGCGTGTTAACTAGGCGCAAGGCCACGTTCCACTCGAAACCCTCCTGCAGCTTAAAGAACTGCTCAAAAGCCGGATCCTCGGAGATCTCAGCCAGATTCTTGGGTGGTGGCGGTCTGGACTGTCCATCCTGCTCGTCGGCGCGCGCGGCTTCCTTGTCGCGCTTGGATAGACAAATGGTTGCGAGGAGCCCCTCGACCTGGCGCAGACCCTTCCGGATCTTGGCTCCGTCATAGGAGGAGAGATGGTCGAAGGCGACGGAGAGAAGGTTCTCCATGGTAGGCGATCGATCGATGGCTGCAACGTATGCAGAGAGGCTGCGAGCGCGATTCGTGTGGTTGAACTTTGGCGGGATCTAATAGTAGAGGCAAACACTATGCACGAGTTGTTCTAGCGCCGGAATAGTGGGACAGCAGCTGAGGTCGTTTGGGTATCAAAATGTTTTGGTCGCGCAAAAAGATTTGGTGGTTTGCACCTCGGAAGCAAAATAAACTCAATGTACAGGTGTCGAGAATGGAAGAGAGAAAGGAATGCCAAGGGAGAGGCAACAGTGAAAGTGACACTGCAAAGGACACGAAAAAAGGTGAGAGAGCAGCTGAAATCCAAGGCGAGTTGCCCAATCCAGTAACCTAGTTTTGTCCCCACGATGCCCAGGAACAGGGCGGTGATGGGGTTTGTTGACGGGGCAACCCAACAGCCGGTTTGGCCGGGTACTGGACACTGCAATGTTTTGTGGGGGACCCTTGGGCTGCTAAAAACAGAGAGAATCTAGCGGCACCGTTCGGCTCCAGTTCCCAGCAGCAGTTCCCATGTCCAAATCTCTTTCCAGGGCCCAATGGGCGATAACCGAAAGCCGCATCTGCCAGGGCCAAGGATCATAGGGGTAAAATACAAACTAAATTCTCCAACGTAGGGCAGATATCCATGTCCAGGAGTCGGCATCCTCATTTCGCTGCGGGCGCGGCCGAGAGACTGTCAATTTATCCAACCGCTGGCAATAAATATGTCATTTTCAGGTACCGTTTTATTGAGCAGCTAGCGAAAATTTGTTGCGCAAGGCACCAAACGAGCCGTTGGCGGGTGCAGATCAGGAAGAGAACATTGAACTCTTTCCACCCAACACAAATAACCTTGTCGACACGCAAATATACTTCGTTCACCTCGACCATGATATGCAGCTTACGCATTATCAGCTGCATTATCAGAACTGTACAGGCCATTACTGAGCTCTTACCCAGTCGAGCCAGCCTCTTAGTGGAGTCCAGAATGCCACTGCGTATTCGTCTCAGCGGACCTCTCTAACCTGTCCATCGTGCTGATGACAATATGATTCGATAGGTCCTGCTGCAAGTCCCTGGTCATTATTGTTGCGGAATTACTTATTCGAGCTGGCAGGAATTCCGTGAATTTAAGAGATACTGACCTAGAAATAAATGATCCCAAGCGTTGCTGTAAGGCGTTCGTACCAGATATACATTGGCTGATCAGCATGTCTGTTTCCGACACAGTTTCAAGACCTATAAGCATAGAGTGGTCAGATGTTCACTTCATTGACTGAGACAGGACTTTCTAAGCGGAATTAACTGCCCGCCTGGCTACATGTACTGGTCCGCCCACGAACCGCTATGACTAGATTACAACTCTAATGTGCAAAGTATACAACGTATGCAGGCTGTCACCGTTAGCTCGCAAGCTCTCGCAACTTTTGGAACTTAGCTGTAGTGGTGATGGCGATATGGCCGAGTCCCGCGAGTTTCGATGCTATTCGGAACCAGCGGCGCTGCAATAATGACAATGCTAATGTGTATATGGAGAAGGCTATCGAATTAGTGCTCCTTGGCCCTGGCTGAACATGGTGGTGTCTGAGCTATTTGAGGACTCCATGACGTCCTGCATTGCGAGCTCTAGCTGTCAGACGGATGGGACCTGACGGAACTGCCAAAAGACGCTGTCAAAGCCAGGGAATGACACCAGGGGTTTCGGCCTACGGTGTTTAAGAAATGTCCACGTAGGCAATAGGTAGCGTGCGTTATCCTACATGGAAAGCATAAATATCCTCGTGGACAGCCTGCCCTTTCTACGATCGCCGACTCGATCCATTTCTCTACCCACCTCTTGAAGATCCAAAAGCCGGGGAAATAGAGTGATCGGCTTTTCCTACTCAGGCACAAACCGTCTGCCCCGCCCTTCGCCTTCGGGACAGAACATCACATCGCCCCGCCACCCGTCCGTCCTCCAGTCACTCCAACTACCACCACTGGGCGGGAAGGATTCTCTTTGCATGTGTTGTGGAAGCCGGCATCCTACACTGCCAGTGACCCGGCTACGACGACATTTCGCTCGAATGCCGGATTGCAGATAACGAACAACTTGCATGACAGAAAGGCTACTGTGCCGTGAGGATACGTACGTGCCTTGGCTAGCGCTGTAGTATAACGCCGAGCCACACTCAAGACCCGAGTGCGAAGGAATATACGAATAATCAGCCCGTGATTGGGACCCCTCGACATAGGTGACGACACGATCCCCCACTATAATTGGTCGCCCTCGAAGCTCAGAGCTCCCCCTCGCCCCGTAGCTCTGCCAGCCCACTCGTGATACCTTGAACCCTGTCTGGCCGCGCATCGCAGAGCTCTCCAAGCTCCAAGCTCAGCAGCTCCTAGGTCTCACTGCCACAAGAGGCAATCGACGACAAAGCATAAAACCCACGGTTGCCTGCGCCGTCACTGGTGTGACTGATAAGGCTGCTTGCCGGCTCAAGCGGGACCATCTTCAATCACCATGATCTCCACCAAATCCAGCGAGACTCCTTTTCCTTACCCTTCGCCGAACGCCATTCCTCCTCGAACTTCCTCGACCGGCTACGCTGCGCCGCATCCCCCTTCCAAGTCGGCGCTGCGTCCTCTACCAGAATCCAGCTGGATCGGCCGGAGCAAACACCACCGACACACCTCTTCCACGACCTCGGCAGCTGCTGGTAGAAATCAGCCCGCCGCCCCTGCCACGATGTCGTCTCCCGGACCGCCCCCCGACCCCTCGAGGTATGCGACCGAAGATTTAAACTTTATCGCGAGGAAGACATGGACGGAACAAAAGGAACAGATCATCTGGGGCCCCTACGACTACGTAACGAGCCAGCCCGGGAAGGACATTCGGGGACAGCTCATTGCCTCCTTCAACAGCTGGCTGGAGGTGCCCCCAGAGAGCATTGAGGTCATCAACAAGGTCGTCGGCATGCTGCACAATGCGTCCCTGCTCGTCGACGACGTCGAGGATAACTCGACGCTCCGCCGCGGCCTGCCCGTCGCCCACATGATTTTCGGCACGGCGCAGACCATCAACTCGGCCAACTACATCTACTTTGCCGCCCTGCAGGAGCTGCAGAAGCTCAAGAACCCCAAGGCCGTCAACATATACATGGACGAGCTCATCAACTTGCACAGAGGGCAGGGTATGGACCTCTTCTGGCGCGACACTCTGACCTGCCCGACCGAGGAGGACTACCTCGAAATGGTCGGCAACAAGACCGGCGGGCTCTTCAGGCTGGGCATCAAGCTCATGCAGGCCGAGTCGAAATCTCTCGTCGACTGCGTCGAGCTCGTGAACCTCATGGGTCTCATCTTTCAGATCCGCGACGACTACATGAACCTGTCGTCCGTCGAGTACAGCAACAACAAGGGGCTCTGCGAGGATCTGACCGAGGGCAAGTTCTCGTTCCCCGTCATACACTCGATCCGATCCGACCCCTCGAACCTGCAGCTCTTGAACATTCTCAAGCAGAAGACGACGGACGACACCGTCAAGCGGTATGCCGTCAAGTACATGGAGGGCACCGGCAGTTTCGAGTACACGCTCCAGGTCCTCAACGTCTTGATCGAGAGGGCGAGGAAGACGGCCGATGAGATCGACAGCGGCATGGGCAAGAACCAGGGCATCCACAAGATCCTGGACAAGATGGTGGTCGCGCCGACCAATGCCTGAGTCTGCCCGATGCACAAGAACGCTCAGTATTATGAGGTCTTATAAAGACTTCTTCATTCCAAGAAACATGGCTGCGGATATAGCCGTGTAGGTTTAGCAACTGGATACCCTTTTCTTCAAAATTTTATCTCTCCCCGATAGGCAGATATCAGACGATGTTACGAATAAAATGCGTCTTTCTTTCGATTTTGTTTTTTTTATTCAACTTCAATGTGTCCTCGATCAAACTTGAGAATCAAGCTTGAGAAATGTTAGCATTCACATGTTCAATAATCGATTGTGATTAAAGACAAATTATGATTTGAGCACATGAGCGCAATATTTTCCACAAAGCTTACCTTTTCAAGTTTGACTTTGTGCTTCAGTTGTAAATATACTCACTTATTTCTCGAGGTAATGCGTAAAGTACGTAGCATGCCCAGCTAAGTGGTGCCCTCCTTACCAGCGCCCAGATTCTTCCGCTTGACAAGTCGCACCCACCGCCTCCGCCGCCACTCGCCTCTTCTCCCTTCGTAGTCGTCGCCTTCCTCCCAGCTGGGCCTCGGCGGCGGAGCCTTAATCTTCCCCTTGCCCTTGCTGGGACTGGCGAGATGGTTGTCCTCCACGACGCCGACCTTATCCTCGGGCTCGTAGTAAATGTCGTAGACCCATCGCTCGCCCTCGGTCTCGACCTCAACGCCCGTGATGATGCGCTCCTCTACCCATTCGCGGCTCCACAGGTCCAGCGCCCATTTCTTCTCGCTCCACTCCCACCCCTGCGGCGGCATCACGTCCTCGAAGAAGCGCGTCCCGGCCGGCCGGTCGCCCGTGATCCTGATGGCCGACAGCGGATCGTACGGCGAGGCACTGAACACCCATGGCTCCCACTCGCCGTTCGGGTCCGAGAGCCTCTGCAGCTCAAAGATCTCGACCTCCCTCGTCTCGGGCGCGCTGTCGAGGATGATGTCGTTGTCGATCCAGCGCTGGATCGCGCCCTGGGCCGTCTCCTGGTTGGAGGCCAGGTGCTCCTTCTGCGCGCCCTCGAGCTGCGCCTGCACGTAGGGGTGGCCCATGATGGTGGCAGCCCAGCCTAGGACGAGGAAGATGAGCCGCCACGGCAGGACGTTGGCGGCGATGCTCATGAACAGGCAGGCGGCGAACAGGGCGACGAAGAGCGCGCTGCTCAGGGACTCGTCGCTGAAGTTGACGCGCGGCACCATGAGCGTCACGACCCCGTCGTGCATCTGGCTGAAGTCCTCCATGACGTTCTGCAGGTCGCGCATGTTCTTGAAGAAGTCGCGGCTGAGCTCCTTGACCGGCTTCACCGTCTTGGCCGGCGCCAGCGGCGGGCCCTGCGCCGAGTAGCCCATGGCCTCGATGTTGGTGAGGGTGACGGGCGCCGCGGGATGCCGGGCGATGAAGCTGGGCACCATGACGCCAAAGAGCAGTATGGCCAGAGGCAGGAGAGGCAGAAGATATGGGTCCAGGCAGACAAACGTATATATGGCTAGAAACGACAGCGTATGTGTGGGATGCTTCCACGAGAGCACCCTGAGGGCCTTGGCCTGGAAGACGAAGACGACTCCAATGCGACTGTTGAACCGCCGGAAGTTGTATGACATGGTTGGAAGGTTAAAGTTTGGCTTCTCCGTAGACACTCCAGGGACGCCCTTGGAGGACTCGTCTGTAGGGTATTCGCCCCCATCTGGGAGAACTTGCGAGAGCAGCTTCTCGACCAGTTTGTCCTGAATGGAGGCCTTGTCCCGGAATGCCGAGATGCGGTCTCGAATACCTCGCCTCCTACTCACGGGCGAGTCGGCCTCTGAGTGATCAGAATCGTTGGCCAGCGAGGAGGCGCCAACCGATGCTGAGCTAGGAGATGCGCCATCGAATCGGATTGTTGGTATGGGGTCGTCGCGATTGACGAAGGCATCTTCAGTGACTTCATCCATGGTGGCGGTTGGCGATGACGTGAATATCGAGACTCGAGAATTCCCTGTGGAACGTGTCAAAGACAGCGCTTAGGCATCCGGTCTCATGACAGCCTGGCTTTTTTTTGACAATACAACCCAGGCTGGATGAGGTTCGTATATACACAATAATGGAAGCAAGATAAAATGTTTGGATGCGGCGGTCGAAAATGAAATACGGTAGCATGTGACATAAGTGCACCGGCAATACCTGGTTCGTCCAGCTCAGCTCTGAGCTGTCAGCTCTCCACTGAGAACCCCGCCAAACGGTCACTGCGTGGGGCTGCGACCACCTTGTTCTAGCGGGGTCCGGTGCGCTAAGCAGTCGATCCCTGCTCTGCCGCGGCGGCTTTCTTAGCTGTTGCAGCTCTAGACGTCAACTCCAAAAAATTTGGATTGCGATCCTGACATCCCACTTTGCGACCCGCCCAACTTTTCACGAGCCGGACAGTCACTATGCCAATCACCATAATACAACCCTCCCTGGTGAAGGAGCCCGTGGCGAAGTATCACGATTCCGACAGCGAGTCCGACTCGGAAGGCGGCGTCGATCTTGATGGCGACATTTCCATGAGCCGTCCCGCCAAACGGGTGCGAAGAACAGAGACAATCTTGACTCCGGGTGAGGTCATAACGGAGGACCCCCAATGGATGCGGTAAGCAATGATGCTCCATTTCTCATGCCATTCTAGCAACCGATTTGACTGACCTCTTGCACAGTGGCCATGGTACTTATACCTTGCCCGAACCGCCGCAGATAGTAGCTTCGGTGGCCGGAACGCTATCCAAGACGAACAAGCTGCTCTCCGTGCGACCGCTCCGCGCGCGCTACACACCCGAGATTGGAGACTTGGTGGTGGGACGTATTGTCGAAGTCCAAGCTCGCCGGTGGCGCGTAGACGTGGGATCTGCCGTGCTGGCCCAGCTTCCTCTGTCCGCGATCAATCTCCCGGGTGGTATCCAGCGACGCCGAACCGAGACCGACGAACTGCAGATCCGAACATTCTTTAGCGAGGGCGAGCTTCTAGTCGCCGAGGTACAACAACTATTCAACGACGGTGGCGCCGTGCTGCACACTCGAAGTCTAAAGTACGGCAAGCTACGGAATGGAGTGTTCATGGCAGTGAGCGGAACTGGTGGTGGCGGTGGCGTCGTCCGGGCCAGGAGGCATGCGTTCACAATCGAGGTCGCTGGCTCAGACAGCGGGACCGAAAAGATGGACGTCATTCTTGGAGTCAACGGCTACATCTGGATCGCCAAGCACATTGAAGGCGAGGGTGCAGCGGCCGAGTCGAGCGGCCCCGGCATCACGAGAATCGAGGAGAGCGTGGGACTCAACGTCTACTCGAGCCAAAACGACTCCATATCCCTCGACACTATGCGTGAGATTGCTCGAGTGCGAGGTGTCATCACGGCACTCGTCGAACACGGACTCCGCGTAGACGAGGAGATGGTCATCAAGGGCTACCAGGAGGCCGTGGAGATGTCAAAAACAGATGGCGGCAATGATGACTTGTGGTTGGGTGGAGAGAATGGCAAGAGACTTGCCGATGCTCTTGTGGGCCGTTGAGGAAGCAGTCAAGGGACATGAACAATACTTGATTGCATGGAAAGGGACGCAGGTCTATACCGACGGACAAGAAGACCCCATGACTGTCTTGCCTCCAGGGCGATTCGACTCATTTATGAGTCTGGACCATGGTAGCATCTTGTCGAGTCATAGAACCCCAGGCTCCGTCAGAAGCAACGGGCAGCCTGATCATGAGCTCTGTCTTGACTCTGCCGAGCATCTTTTCTGGTTGGTGAAAGCCATTTTGCTTCGCTGCGAAGCAGTACCGGAGGCGCCTTCTGGTGTCAAAATGTACTCGGAATATGACGGTAGCTTTACTGGAAGAGAGACCAGAATTAAGAAAAGCTAGATAGTGAATTTTGCGCCCGAGTAGAGGCATCGACGTATGGCTCAAAGTCTCAGCATCGTCGTACAGCAAGATAATGAAAACTATGCGACTTCTGGATCTATGCAGTTAAGTAGTACCAGTGCTCCAGCAATTAGTCACCAGCTGTGAATAAGTGGAACCCCAACATGCAATTCAACCATACAAACGAACCCCCTGTCAAGAGAGCCCGTTGGCCAAAAAGCAATCTCATAACGGAAAACCCCAGAAACGACAACTTGGAGGAAGCATTCACCTGGGACATTCATCAATCCCTCAAAGATGCTGCGAAGAATTGGTCTGGGGTCGGCATCGGCCTCGCGGCTTGTGAGACCGCACTCATCGTACACAAACCCGATTCATAACCTGTCCAAGCTCTGCAGGCCAGCAAAACACCAGCACCAGCAAGCACGGCAACAGGCCAGGGCCTTCCACTATGACCCCCATGCGGTCGTCGTCAAGCTCCCGCTGAAGACGCGGCTCAAGTACATGGGGTACGGTGCCTTGTGGCTCGTGGCCCTTGGAGTAGCACGCGCCGTCTGGGAGCTGTACGGGCTATACGATGAGCGCGACATGCTCCAGGACGAGCTCAAGTCGGTGCTGCAGGGTCTCAAGGCGTTCCAGGACAAGTACAAGGGGCAATTTGAGGAGGCACGTGCCGCCGGCGACCACCACCGCCTCGGCCAACTCACGTTTGCCTTGCTTGCGCACATGCACGCGGACGATGCCACGGGCCAGCTGCCCGACTATTTCTCCGACTTTGGCGAGCTGCCCGGCCTGCCGTACGACAACCCGCGCAGCGGCCACGAGCTCATCCCGCGCGAGGATACCAGGATTCTTCTGGAAACGGAGCCGGATCAGGATTACGACGACATGATCGGCGGCTGTCACGTTGCTGTCAACCTTGAGCTCGACGAGGTCTACCGCACCCTAGTGGACCCCAAGCCCGAGCCCGAGGCGGACAAGCTCCTTGAGCTGCTTACCCGGCTCGAAGACCAGATCCGCGTCTGGGATAGGCAGGGCCACTTGTTCCGGGACAAGTCGGGCCAAGTAGAACTGCCCGTCATGTTCAGCTTTCGCGATTGGATATGGTGTTTTATATACCATAAGGGCCGCTGGGACTCGATGAACGGACCCGCTCCCCTCCTCGCCAACAGCAGCAAGATCGACAAGGCTGAGGAGATCGTCGAGGACTTGGAGAGAGGGGAGAAGCCTTTCTTTCCTAAGGCCTCGCGCTCTTGATTGCGTATCCCACACGGACATCCACATACACAATCCCGGGGGCATGGCAAAAAAGGGACCAAGAGGCAGTGTCAATGTACTAATAATCTACAATACCGTCACCATTATAGGTATCTGCTACACAAAAAGAGGAGAGAAATCTATTGTACTATACCCACGTCTAGATAGGGAGCCGTTCGGGCTCTCTCAGAGGCGATAGTTTGGGCGCCGTTTTCTGGGCCGCAGTCGGGAGGACCAAGATTCCAGGGCCCCGTCCGCGACGAATACATGATTCACAGCAGCCTTCTTTTTCCTCTTGCCCTTGCCCCTGCTACTTTTGTTGTCGACATGGACAACGGTCTCCTCTGCTTTTCCACTTATCTCGGCTTCTTCTGCTTTCCCGCTTGTATCAGTGTCTTGTGATTTCTCGACATCTTCTGAAACTTCGACACCAACACGATCGACCAACGATCTCTGCACGGCCGCGCCCGGCGGCAGCCCCCTTGTCTTCTGCCGCAGCCAGACATGCCTATACATTTGCGCCCCATACCCACCGCCGTCCGGCACCCAGACGTTGAGCGGAGGCGGAAAAGGCAACGGGCTCTGTTGTCCCTCCCCAACCACACGACGGTCGGCGGCCTCGGCCAAGACGCACAGCGCCCACAGAGCCATGGTCAGGGGTATATGATTCACATTATCCCCCGCGCCCGCCCTCGTCCACGGGACGACGGCGAAACATACGTCTCCATCTTCTTCCTCTTGGCATCTTTCCGCCCCACGGAAGCACAGCACCGCGGCCCCCTCGGGCGTGAGCACGAACCCATAGTCCGCGCCCCCGGCCCGACACGCCGCCCTAGCCTGCCGAAGCGTCCTCTGGACCCCCTCGTGCCCGGCGCCGCCGGATTGTACGCCCAGCCCGGACAGCGGGAACTCGTCGACGGCGGACTTGACCAGTCCCACGACCAAGCGACGCCCCTGGTGGACATGGAAATGCCACTCGCGGTCCGCCTGAACCACACTCCGACGGCGGCCCGTGTTGTATGTCGCCGCAGCCGGTTTGGGAGGCAGGTACTCGAACTCGAAGGACGGCTCGCCCTGCCACTGCATCAGGCTCGCCGTGCAGTGCAGCGCGCGGCCGACGCGGTTCAGGAGCGCGGACACGGGGAAGTCCAGGCGCTGCAGAAAGGGCGCCACGGCCGAGGTGTGGCTATTCTCCGCGTCCCCCGGGTTGTACAGCGCCTGGTCGTGCGGTCTGTACTCTAGGAGATCCCTCAGCGCGATGCGCAGCACGGGGTATGTAAAGTCGCGCCAGCGCTGGATCCGGATACACTGCCCGGCCGCCGTGTGTCCATTTTGGCCCGCGCTGTCTTGTGTGTTCCTTGATCTCCGGAGGGCCTTGTGGCTCGGCTTGGCGATGGGGAAGGTGAGGTAATCCAGCAGTCGTATAGATGGTCTCGGGTCGCGAGGTCTACTGTTGGTCGTCATTTCGTCATCTAGAGTTTCAGTAGTCGTTACATATTGTGAGACTATGCTGAGCATAGGAGGTAAAGTGACTCGCCATCGACTTTTGATATTCTTTGTCCCTGCCTGTGCTGGTCGTGGTTGGATCCGGCACACGAGGAAATAGGAGAAATGTCTTTGTCAGTTGCTGCTTTGTCTGCTTTTATGAACAGCATCATCAGTTACGTCTGTGACGGAGTTGCATATCAGTGTACCGGCCGTGGAAATCGATTTCAAATCTTCCCTGCAATTGAAGTGTTGTGATAAAAATTACGGCGTCGATTTTGGGGATACAGTCGTACTCTAGCTTCGTGGAAGAGAACGAATTATCTTTGGTCATTAATTATGACTACTTAGACTTTGAGCTCAACCTATCAAAAGTTTACCTGGGACTGCGACCAGATTGTGTATATCCCACCAGGATCCGTTTCCCCCTCATGCCGACCCATATATACTGTCCACGTCAAAAATGAAAGCCAAAACATTGCGAGACCTCATGAATGTACAATGGTATTATCCCCCAACTTGCGAAGCGCAAACGCTGAAAAGAAGTGCCGGTAGGTATTTTCGAGAAAGTGGCGACAGAAAAGAACAGAGAACGAAGAAAGAAATCAATCATTCGCGGGGGCCTAGCAACAACGATCTCAGATTTAACTTGAACCCTTTCATATAGGCGTAGCCGCCCGCCAACACCAGCAACCACCGGAACAACGCACCTTTGGCCGTGGGGCCACCGAGTCCAAGGACGAGCCATGACCAGTATCCGACGCCGGTAATCTGCTTGCCCTCGCGGTCAAAGTCGGGCTTGCCGCCGTTCAGCCAGAGGTACTGCTTGAGCTCTGACACGTCGTACGGCATGTAGCGCACGTTCATGAGCTTGTCTGCCCAGCCGGGGGTATCGGTGACGGTACGGAAGTGCGTAAACGTGTCGAAGGAGGCCTTGCCGCGGTATGCGCCCTGGCCGGATGTGCCGACACCACCAAAGGGCAGAGTCGGGGAAGCACCGTGCATGTAGGAGTCGTTGAACGAGGCTCCGCCAGACGTGATGGCATTCAGGACTAGATAACTTGGGTCAGTAATTACTCACGATTCTGGCAGGTCATTTGACATACGCTTGTTGTTCTCGTCAAAGTTGCCAAAGGTCTGCATGGACAGCGGTGTGGGGTCGACCTCGTTGACGATCTCAATGGCGTTGTCGACATTGTCGTAGGGCAGAATGGCGAAGATGGGACCAAAGGACTCCTGCTGGACCATGGAGTCGTGGTGGGAGTCGACAAGAACGGCGGTGGGGGCGATGAAGAGGTCGTCTCTGTCAGTCTCGCCTCCCAAGACAATCTTGCCCTTGGTCTCGTCAAGCATCTTCTTCATACGGTCAAAGTGCTGGTGGTTGACGATTCGGGCATAGTCGGGACTGGCCTGGGCACCCTTGGGGAACATACCGTCGTAGACGGCGTTTAGGACCCTGATGAAGTCGTCCAAGACCTCGCGATCGACGTTGATATAGTTGGCAGACATGCAGACCTGTCCGGCGGTCTGGGTCTTTCCCCATAGCAGACGGCGGGAGGCCAGAGTCAGGTCGGCATTCTTGGAGATGAAGGCAGGGTTCTTGCCACCAAGCTCGAGGGTGACAGGAGTCAAGGTCTCGGCGGCCTTCTTGGAGATGATCTTGGCAACATTCTCGCCGCCAGTGTAGAAGATCTTTCCCCACTTCTCATTGAGCAGGGCCGTGGTCTCGGGTACGGCACCGTTGACGACCTGGTAGGCGGAGGGATCCAAGTAGTTGTCGACGAGCTCCTTGAGGACAATGGCAGTCCTGGGGGAGCCCTCGGAAGGCTTGACGACGGCAGGGCAACCAGCGGCGATGGCACCAATGAGAGGGCACACGGTCAAGTTGACGGGGAAGTTGTATGTTCCAATGATGAGAACAGCGCCCAGAGGTTCCTTGCGAATTCTGGGCTTGATGATTCTCATGTGGATAGGGATGTCGACATTGGGATCATCTGCCGCCCACTTTTCAACATTTCTGATACCGTGCATGCAGTCCTGCATGGCCCAGCCGACCTCTGAGATGTGGGAGTCATGCTCGGGCTTGTTGAGATCCTGCTTCAAGGCCTCGAGGAACTTGGGAGTCAGGTCGCTGAGACCCCAGTAGAGCTTGCGCAGCTGAACCAGGCGGTACTGGACATCCTTGGTCTTGAGCGTCCTGAAGGTGTTGCGCAGAGAGACGGCGATCTGGGGAATATCCTCGACAGGCGTGTGCACAAAAGGTGCGATCTCAATCTTGTGGGTGACCTTGTGCGCCATTGTTGCTATTAATGGGCAGCTGTGAATATGAAGCTTGGAAAGAAGCTTTGGGTAGTGGGGGGTGGTTGCGCGCTCGTGGTAATAACGGCGGCGCGGGTATCTCAGATGCTACCGAGAATAGGCGATCTAATGAACCCGTTGGAAACAAGGTTTGGTGTTGTGACAGATGTAAGCCGTGGCGATCCGCGGTGTCAACGAATAATCATGCAGTCACAAGGAGGATTTGTGAAAGATGTCAGGTTCAAGTTCCCTTTTTTCCAAATCGAGGTGGGATGCGCGAGGGTAGATGAACCTTTTCGAACAAACAGCCAGATGCAAGACGTTGGCCACCTACCTGACATTATCAACCTAGGCACTTGGCAGGACCCGACTTACAGGGAAGCCATAGAAGCCTGCTAGTGCTAGGCAAGCTACCCCTGCAAGGTGCGGACGGGCGGTTTGAGACGTGAGCGATCTTCCGAGGCAATGTTACGTGCTGAGTTCTGGGCCCCCCCCCAGTGATCGAGTAGTACGTAGTAAACGAAGCTTTTTCTCGAACCGTGACAGTGTAGGATATTAATTTAGGTGTTGCATCGAAGGATAGAAGCCCATAACTGTTCCTTCCATGCATGTCATATCACACATAAATACCCCAAAGTGAAGAAAGACTTGATGTTCATCTGCTCGATCGTGAGGACCGAATACCAAAGATTTGAGATGATCTTCCCACGAGGCCCATCTCGGTTATCGCATTTGGTGTAGGTCAACCGGGTCTGGCGTCAATGAATTGGTCCGCGGGAGGCATCTGATGCATCACTAAAGATGCGCGCTAGCCTAGGCTGTTCGCTGGCATATGGCATATCGAGGTCCCCAAGGTCCCCAACGACACAACCCCGACCGAACCCCTGATAGGTAGTTCGAGGTGGGCCGAGGCATCTCTTCCGCTTCTCCGCGTTGCAGCACAAGAGGAGCCGATATTATGATATTGCAGACTAGAACCCCTGACATCGTACGAACCAGTCCGTACTAAGAACGAGGTCATCTTGTCAGAGGTTTTTTTATTCAATCAAATGCCGAATGGGGACAGAGTTGATGCTCGAAACAAAATGAGAATGGGTAAGTCATCGCGTGCTAGAACATGCAGGTCGGGCGATGAAATCACATCCCTATGGCAGTTAGAAAGCCACTGAAGGACTGTCCTCATCTCAAAGCAGAGTTTCATGGCTTGATAAGTTACTTGCACGATGCGCCATCACATGCATAGATAAGTAATTACTTATATGTCATCGACAAGCCATCATGGTACTAAAATAACATGAAGGGTGAATACTAGTGACTAGTAACGGCCGCAGGCAATGACGGGAATGGCTTCTCTTGCTCACAGACAATAGAGGCGTGCGGCCAACGGGCGGGCAGATTGGAAATAATCCCCGGCAGTTTTTCTTGCAAATGGTCGGAACCGAGTCCGCTGTGAGCGCCGCAATTCAGCACAGACGGGGACGCCAGAGCTCTTGGAGCTGGCAGCCGAAAGTCTGCAGCGGGCACCGGCAATTCGTCGGCGAAAAGGCTAGGGAGCAGGCGGCTGCTGAGTAACAATCAGCGCACAGACCAGCTGTCCCTCTGCGTGCCCTATCGCGCATTTTGGCAAATGTGGGGCAGATACACCAAAAAGTTCGCATCTTTTCGAGTCCGGTCTCCATTTCTCACGACCTCTCGATTTCCCCAGCAAGCAAGACAACTCCTTTGCCCAAAACTTTTGAACAGACGCAGGATATCCATCTCTTTGCGCCTTCACCCTTCAAACCCCCTCAACAACCGAAGCAATGGCTCCCGTCACCACCGTACGTATCAGATGATCCATCGCTTTGCTGTTGGCCCAGTCTCACCTGGGGAAAAAAACCAAAATTTTCCAAACGAGATCATGGCGTGAAGCAGTAGGCTAAGATCAATGTGTGTCGCAGAAGAAGTCTGGCCCCAAGGGCAAGCAGGCCAAGACCACCAAGAAGGTAAGATACTCTCTACTGAACTCCCCCTCAAGGACGCGCGCGCGCAGAGTTGCTAACTTTATCCCCTTCCAGTTCATTGTCAACGCTCAGCAGCCCGCTAGCGACAAGATCTTCGACACCGCCGCCTTCGAGAAGTTCCTCCAGGACAAGATCAAGGTCGACGGCCGCGTTGGCAACCTTGGTGACAACATCAAGATCCAGCAGGCTGGCGAGGGCAAGATCGAGATCATCGCCCACAACGAGCTGTCCGGTCGTTACATCAAGTACCTGTAAGGAGACCACCCCCCCACCTTGAACGTCTTCGCGACCAGGAGCTAACTACTCTCCCCCCCCCCTCCAGGACCAAGAAGTTCCTCAAGAAGATGCAGCTCCGTGACTGGCTCCGCGTCGTCTCCACTAGCAAGGGAGTCTACGAGCTCAAGTTCTTCAACGTCGTCAACGACGAGGCTGACGAGGACGACGAGTAAACGAGCATCAACGAATGTACATGATAACTGGAAAGGAATCTGCATTTGGAAGGGTGCCCGGGATTTTGCATGCCATAGGTCAAGGGAAATAAAAAGTTTGGCGCTTCAATAGAGCGCCAGGTTGTCCGAGGATTGGGCAAAGAATCCAACAAACTCATTCTTGCTACATCAATGTCCCGTCTGTATGCTCTTGTGATACTGGTCTTGTCAATTGTTCTGCCCGACATCGTTGAGAGTCTTGCCTGCTCAGATATTGAAGACGCCACAAGGCAGACCTTTGCTCATCGTCTCCAATTCACCCAGTCCGGCCACAGGAGACAACAGTGAAGGCATGTATGTTGTCTCCCCAGCACCACGTAGGTTTTCCGGCAAGCAGAGGTACACAACGGAGCTTCTTGCGCAATATTCCCCGACGTAGCAGTGTGGCAAAGTAAGAGTGGTATTCATCCAATGACGCCCCAGTCCATGTCCCTTCTAAAGTCTATCCTGTCGCGAGTCTATCCGCACATCTAAATCTACGTCTGAAGCGGAGTACATATTATACACATACACGAACATTACGAAAGACACCCATCCACGTCCCCGTCCTTCAAGGCAAATGCCTCATGACGCCCTCGAACGCGACGAGCGCAGCCGCATTCGCCGGGAACGCCCGGAGGAAGCACGGCAGGAACCCGCGCCAGTACCCCTTGAAGCCGGCCTCGCGCCCGACGGCGCGCGCGGCCTCGGCCCAGCTCCTGAACCGCGGCGCGCCGTCGTTCAGCCCGCCGCCCATCGGGTCCGTCATGATGCGCTGCTTGACGACGTCGCTCGGATAGCTCGTGATCCAGAAGACCTGGGCGCTCAGCCCGCCGGCCCAGAAGTTGATCGCCGGCGCGCTCAGGCTGGTGCGGTCGCGCAGCAGCCGCGAGAAGACGTCGTAGCTGCCCCACCAGAAGAAGAAGAAGGACCGGAAGACCAAGGTCGCGAACAGGCCCTTGTACACGCCGCGCAGGCCGTGGGCGCCGTGGATCTTCTTGAGGCAGTCGATCGGCCCCGAGTACAGCCGCTCGCCCTTGGCCGCGCTGTACTGGATCTGCAGGCGCGCCTTGACGTGCTCGACGGGCGCGGCGACGAGCGAGACGGTGGCGCCGGCCATGACGCCCGCGATGCCGTGGCCGTAGGAGGGCATGTGCGCGACCACGTCGCTCGCGGCGACGATCGGCTGGGCCCCGTCGGCCGCGGTCCGGTCGGCGTGCGGCAGGGCCGGGGCGCGCTCCGCAAAGAAGTTCTCGGCCACCAGCCGGCGGTAGACGGTCAGGGACCCCAGCATGATCGAGTCCATGAACATCCAGCCCACGAGGGGCGGGCTGGCGCCCTTGTACAGGCCGCGCACGCCCTCATGGCGGAGCGTCTGGGTGACGCACTGGAGCGGTCCGGCGAAGCGCGAGGCGTCGGTCGTCTGCAGGCGGACCTTGATTGTGTCGAAAGGGTGGCCGACTGTTGTTTTCAGTGTGCGTCAGCGAGAAATGTCCCAGCATCATACAGAAACAAGAGGAGAGAGAAAAGCGACAGACTTACCAGACAGCTTGGCGACGCCAGAAAAAACACCAGCTACGAAACCCTTGTAGTTTTGACTGCCCCGGCTGGCTTCGGCCGGCTTCTGCTTGAGGTCGGCGGCCATGGCTGGTGCGAGCTACATTTGAGGGTGGAAAGAAAGTCCACGATCAAAGGGACGAAATGTCAGTTGGACGATGACGACGTCTCTCGAGTATAGCAAATTGCTGATTCATTAGTCGCTGGAATCGTGCTGGGGTGGATGGATTAGCGCCGGAATCGGCCTTTGAGCCGAGAGTTGATGGTCATTGGCCAGTCGGTTTAGTTGCTAGGTTAATGGGTATCGTCTCTTGTCCCGTCCCACCAACTGACCAGTTTCAATTTCCATGCTGTAACTTTTTAAAAGAAAGTTCAAGGTATTGTACTTATCATATATTAGAGCAGCATTCTTGCGTGGCTTTAAGGTCAATCGTCATGTTCCATATATTACTGGATAAACTCATTCAACGGCTAATTGTCGTGTCTTCGTTCCTGCCCGTTTGCCTCTTCTTACCGAAGAATGTGGTCAGTTATTTGTGATTCCTGGTTCCTCCTGATAACCAGGTATCCATAACCCTTGGTTGTATTCTCTAGCGAAAGTTTTCCTTGCTCGCCATCTTCTCCCCCTTTGCTGAGCCTCAAATCATGTTTATCTGCTTCTGGCCTGTAGCACCACGAAGTTGAAACTTGAGACCTATTGGCACTGGGACATCGGTTCGACATGTTCACGCGCTTGTCCTCTTGTGAAGGTCAGCTCACTTATGGCTTTGAATATGAGGGAAGGCAAGTCTGGCAAATTTTGCACTCACAATCCAAACCCTGCGACCTCTTCCCACAAAGGATCTGCCCGATTGACATAGACGGCCACGCTTCGCGGCTTTGCGATGAACCTCCCATAGCCATTGTTGTGGATTTTCACTAATCCAGGTGTTCCACGCGTCACATCTGCCCAAAGCTGCCCAGCATTCTGTTTGCCAACGTTCATCTCTAATCGAGCATCACGTATCCGACCTTGAGAAGAAGGATTAATACTGGCGATGACAGCCAATCCAGAGTTGTAGGGTGCATTATGCCCAAGGCGAGTGAAACCGATCCAGTGGCGTTGATTCCAATATGCTCCGGTGTAGGTTTCCTCCGTGCCGTACGCCCAGAACTCCCGTGCCAGCATGATGCGTGCTACAACAGCCGACTCCTTACATGAAGGCGGTTGCGTCTCGTTGAATTTAGGTGGCTCATACAGATGGCCCCAGAAGACGCATGGACGAACCGAGTTTGCCCGTAGCAAGATAATCGCATAGGCAATCGGGACGAAGGTGGGATTCATTGGGTTCTTTCAAGGTCAGTCTCGTCATCGCATCTTGGCTAAACTTTGCAAAGACTTACCTAAAGAAATGATTAGTTTGAGAGTTCATTATTTGTCGACAAATGTGTGACATGAACCCACCGTTTTATGCGTCTCATGGGTTGAAACAAACGTCTAGAAAAAGAATTAGTGTCTGAACTGGATTGAACATGAATTGGTGATCTGGGACTACTCACAATGGCGTTTTGAGGCCGGCTTTTGTATAGACACGCACTGGCGAGTATCGGCCGTGCACTGGTGTTGGGAAATTTCGAGAATTCTCTTAGTCTCTCAAACAGCGAATTGTCGAATAGGCATATATTGCCACCCACGGAATCAAGGTAGCTCTGAACTTTCGATGGACTATCGCTGTCCACCCGACGGTTACCCATAATCATCCACTTGGAACCATATCGTTGGTCAACATGAGTGGTGAAATTCCGAATAAACTCGCGGGAACAATGCTGGAGACTATCAATACGTAAGCCACCCAAGTCGAGTTGCTCGCCGAGCCATGTTGCCCAATTGCGTAGCTCTTGTTTGACTGTTGGAAGATCCAAATCTACAATTGAATGCTTTCTGTGAATAGAAACGTATTTATTAGCATGCTACTGCAGTGAATTTCACACCACAAAGAACGAACGAGAAATTGAGCTCACATTATGCCATTACCAAGGCTTGCCTCGTCAGCATCGCTGCTAGAAGCGTCCCGTGCAAGAATATGCCAAAAGGTTGCATCGACTTCTTGATGGGTATTTTCCGGGCGGACGTACATTCCCCGGAAGTGGTGTATGTTCCACTTCATGTCGCTGTATTTGCCTTGGCGACCAGGAAATTGAAATGTGGTTCCGAGACTGACATGCTGAATATCACCTTGCCCCTTGGTTTCTGGAGAGAGATATAACAGTTAGCTCGAGATGATCAAGTTCTTCCCATCACTCAGGGGGTACACTACGCCTGGGCGTCGTTCGGCTGAACGTAACATTCTCGTAGGCTTCTGCTCCAGCTTTATGATGCAACACAGCATCGAATATGAGTTTGATGCCATGGCCAGATGCGGCCTCGGCTAATCCTTGCAGCTCTTGCTTGAAGCCCCATTTCGTGGCTGTTGTGCCTTGTTGATGGAATTCTCCTAAATCAAACAGGTCGTACACATCGTAGCCGTCGGTCAGGAGTGATGAGGCCTTGGTGGCGGGAGGGGTCCAAATGTGTTTCACGCCGAGAATTTCGAGCCATTTGAGCTGGCCGGAGAGTCGTTGCCAGTGCTTATGGTCGGGGAGAATGAGATCCGAGAAGCCCTGGAACATGGTCTCGTTGGTATAAAGATCTGGGCTTGAGTTTGACAAGGCAATGCGAGCCGCAATCCTCGGGTACTCTGTTGCTGGATCTATCATGGTTGTTCCCATATTGGGCGCGGCTAAAGTGGCTGAATTCGTATAGGCCATTGGGATATCATCATTTTGGCCAAAGTCTGATGAGTAGTGAAAGGAGTTTGGAACATCGGGGCCGTTTGAAGGCATCAAGTCGTAGCGCGTGTTGTGCGAAGTGTTTGTATTCGTGTTGTTCGGGTTCGCATTGTATAGATTCGTGTTGTTGGAAGTCATATTGTTTGAATCCATGTTGTCTGAGTTGTTGCTTGAGTTCGTAATGTACGTTGCCATAAACGCTGTACTGACCTGATTCGACCCCGGTTCCTCCAAGCGACGGAAGGGTAAACAAAACCGCCCCTCGTCCATGTTGAGCCAGAGGAAGGTGCTTCTCGTTGAACATGACGACTCAGGGGCTCTTCCCGGGCAGCGTCTCAAGCGCTTTCCTTTTACCCGATCTTCCAGTGATGAGCCTCTCTTGAGCGTTGTAGTGACGTGACAGGCTTGTCCACAAGAGTAATGCCATCAGGCAGCATCGCTACAGCCTTTCGTGAATCGCGGTTGTAGTATCCTCGTCCTGATACCAAAGTGCCCGCCCGGAAGGAGACAGTGCAAACACACCTCAAGTTCAGCCAGAGACACAAGATGCCCAAATTTGTGAAAGATTCGAATTCTATTTTCGCATCGTAGTAAATCAGATGCCCGTTCGTACCCGCGCCGCGCCGCCCATGATAAAATAAACTCGCTAGATCCATATTGATGCTTGCTGTATCTCTACCCATGCCGAAAAATCCATATCATCGTTGAGATGCGCACCTCTATACCTTTTTGAAAGTCGACAGCAGTCGCCAACAAGAGAGTCGACATGCTGGTCAGACTTCTGCAGCCCTTGGTCACCATCTACACCTAGAACCCGTCCTTGGAAACGCCATTCTCCCCTTCCCACTTGAGCCTCTCATTGTTGACGCGGACCCACCAGGCGTGCGACTCGTCCTTGCCGACAAAGTTGCCCTGCTCGTCCACCTCGTCCCAGGGCTTGGGGGCGAGGATGTAGTGGACGTTCTTGACGCTCTCGTCGCGCCAGATGGGGTCGTGCACGCCCTCCCAGCGCATGGTCTTGAGCGCGTTGTAAATGTACGGCAGGGGCACCCAGCGGCCGCGGTACAGGTCCGACAGCACGCTCTGGTCGGCAAAGTCCATGTTGAGGGCGTGGGCCTCCATGTACTCGACGATCTGGCGGTAGACGCCGCGGCCGGGGTTGACGACCTGGAGGCCGCCGTTCATGAAGCCCAGCGGGCCGACGGCCGGGTTGATGCCCTCGGTCTGGGCCTTCTCGGGGTCCGGGTGCTGGTGGGTGAAGGCGCAGTTGGCGGGGACCCAGTCCTGGGGGTAGTGCGGCTTCTTGAGGGGGTTGCAGACGCAGGCGTGGCCGGCGGCGAAGACGCGGCTGCCCTTGCCTTGCTCGACGTCGGCCGGGTCGTCGAGCTCGAGGTCCATGAGCTCGTCCATGTTGCGCAGCACCAGCATGTCCGAGTCGAGCTGGACGACGCGCTTGTACTGGGCCAGGGAGAAGGGCGTCAGCTTGCTCCAGCAGTCGTAGAAGCGCGGGTCGTTGCTGTAGTCCTTGCCCTGCGTCGGCAGCAGGTACTCGATGCGCTGCGCCGGGATGCCGCGGGCCTTGAGCGCCGCCAGCCCCGACTCGGGGAACGTGTCGGTGTAGAGGGCGACCAGGGGGTATTTCGACTTTTGCTGCTTCAGGGAGAAGTCGAGCGTGATCAGGCCCGAGAGGTAGGCATTGTTGGTGATCAAGGTCGTCCAGACTAACAGAAGCGAAAAGTGTCAGTAAGTGATGCGCGCGCAACCAAGACCGCCGATCTCTTTTTTTTCTTCCGCAAAACTTACCCTTGTCCGACTCTACTGCTTTCTTACCGTCCGCCATGGCAGATGTCTTTCTTGCTGAATGAGAATCTGTGTATGTAGAAAAGAGAATCAAGTCAATCCGTCGTGATTAGGTCCGAAAGATGAACGTGGCTGGAAAGTATAAAGTATGTACAGAAGGAATGGTAATGATCAATGGGATTGCTAATGATAAATCATCAGTGCCGCAAGCGCACATACATACTCCGTAGAGGGGCCGGTTCCGACGATGTCAAATGCGCTATATGACTAAACAAACCTGCTTGCGACCGAAACCAAGAGTGCACCTGAGAATACAATTACTCAGAGAAAAAGCCAAGAGATCGCGAACGAGACAAGGCCCGAGTGTTGCTCTAAAATAGATTCCTCGATGGGTTTCGTCTTGTCGTCTTCTGTCAAAGACGCGTAGACGAATGCTCGTCTTGACTCTTGCAGCTTGTTTCGGTTACCCCTCCAGGGTGTTGCGTTGCGAGCGCCCAGAGAGCTGATAAGTGAAATAATGTAAATGCCCCTCCATCTTGTCACTCGCTGGCGATAAACCCCACCACCAGCCGCCCGATTTCCAGGGGACTCTTCCAGGGCATGGATCCATCCCTGTTGGCCGGTCGCAGGGCCCTGCGTCGATTCCGTTGGAAAGTCATGAGCCAATCCCGGCTCACGTGTATCATGTATACTCGCTGGTCAGAGGACGCACAGGTACCGCAACAGATGAACCATTTCAGTAATCAAGATAATCTAGATTATTCTATGTCTAGTCTGTTCTTTCACAGAGTTTACAGCCGTCCGAGTATAGCCTTTCTTCTTCTTCTAGGCGCACAGTTCGTTTGCTGGTGGTGCAATGCCGATATCCATACTCGGGTGAGTATCCGATCTATCTTTCAAATCCACGCCAGACATGTCAAACTCCGGACAACTATTCATAGACGAAAGACGAAACTTCGGTGTGGCCGTTGGCTAGCCTCTAGGTTGGTGTACGAGTGACTTGATACAAAACATATTTTTCATGTTATATTTATTCTTGATTCTATACTGTTCTCTGGTCTTTCCTGACCCCATCCTACTTCAACCCGCCGCTCAGCAGTATACTCTGCCCCGTCAGGTATCCGGTGCGGCAGAGCATGACGACGACGTTGGCGCACTCGTCGGGCGTGCCGAGGCGGCCGACGGGGATGTTGCGCACGTCGCCCGCCGTGCCATCGAGCATCTTGGCGTCGGGGATCATGCCCGTGTCGCCGATCATGGCCGGCGCCACGTCGTTGACCGTGATGCCGTGCTGCGCCTGCTTGGCCGCCAGGTTCTTCATCATGCCCGTGAGGCCCGCCTTGGACGCGGCGTCTGTGTTATGGAAGTCTTAGTAGTCGTCCCCGAGAGTTGAGGAAGTATAAGGTAGAGGTGAACATAGAAAAAAAACTCACAATGACACCCGTTGATTCCACCTCCAATAGCAGCGATCGAGCTCACAAACACGAGCCGGCCCCACCCCTTCTTCTGCATCCACGGCACGCTGAGCTTGGCCAGGACGAAGCTGGCGCGCAGGTTGACATTCAGGGTATAATCAAACTCGTCGACGTCAATATCCAGGATGTCCGGGATGCGCTTGCCGTAGCCGGCATTGGACACGAGGATGTCGGGGCCCTCGTGCCCGCTGACGGGGGCGTGCTGCTCCCTGAGCTCGGCGAACAGCCGCTCAATGTCCGCCACCGAGCCCGTGTCCACCGTGTGCACCGAGATCTTCCTCTTCTCATCAGGCCCCGACGACGACTGCAGTTCCTTGACCAGGTCGTCTACCGGCTGCCTGTTCCTGTTGCACGTCAGCGCCAGAGAGGCGCCCTCGGCCCACAGGGAGCGGGCACAGGCGGCCCCGATGCTATCGAAGCGGGCGTGTTAGCTAACCTCTCTTTCCAGCCATTCTTATAAACAGACACTCACCCTCCCGATGCGCCGGTAATCAGCGCCAGGCGGCCCTTGATCCCATTGTCGACTTTTGCCATTGCCATGATGGTATCCCAGAAAATGACAATCTGCTTTCGAGTGTATAACGAAGGGGGTGTTCGAGGGGCCGGGTTTCTCTTCACTGAATGTTTCCAAACTTAGTCTTGATACACAGGTGCCGGTTGCGGGGAGGAGCTCCGCTCAGAGCACGCTTTACTTGCTCCCTACATTACTCCTCTTGAGACGGTTGACGCGCGCACCATGCTGCCAACTATACCTGTTCAACCTAGGTTAGCGGGGTTCGTTCGCCGAGAATAACCTCAAACTCCCCACCTTTGCCATCTCGTGACTGCGAAACAGGCAACAACTCGAGCCCGTATCCACCTGTCTTCTAACCCTGCAATCCCACCTATTCATTGCCTTCTTGTAAGTAGCCACACATTATACTCTATAGACAAAGTCACATCACACCATGTACAATTCAAATGACAACACTTGGAGTAATCTTGTATCTTATTCTTACACCAAAACAAATAACAAAAATCTATGGGAGTATGACATCTCGTGGCAGCAGCTTAATACACCACTCTGCCCTCGTCAGTCCCATCGCATCTTTCAGATGGCTTTGCTTCCAAGTCTGACAATATGACGCCCGTGTGGTATCTAGATCATGCGGAAAGAAAGCCCAAGAGACCTTCTTGAGCTTCCGTCTATCAATGCAATTTGGGTGATGATTCAGTACGTCATTTCGTTGATTCGTCCATGCGCCTCGACAAAAAAGTAAAGAAGGAAAAAACTCCAGTCCTTGCTGATCCTGATCCCGAAACGCCTTGCTGTAATGATCGTGATGAATAGTGAGCCCAAAAAGTCAAATTGAAATTCAGTTTCGCTTGTATTTCTGTCATCGCAGTCAGCATCTGTGAGTTTGGAATAAGACGAATGTCCATGGGCTGTGCTTACCTCGTCAATTCTCCTTCTGTTGTGCGGATCAAGTGAATTTGTCGCACCCATCAGGGTCTGCCCAATGGCCCGGCTTGAACCGATCAATGGCCTGAAAATAATGGTCGGCGCTTGTCTCAAGACGGCCTTTGCAGCATCTTGTGCGCTCCCGCTCTGTTGGACTGCGCCTGGGATTGCAATAATGGCATCCCGGGCCACGTTCAGATCGCGCGTGAGGCTCGAGTAAGCTCCCTTCAAGCCCTGCACCACGCCAGTAGGCTGGTCGGCATACAAGCTGATTTGTCTCGTATTCTCATTGTCCACCTCTTCGTCTTCCCTGTCGATCTCCTGCTGGTCCGGCTTGACGAGTATCCCTTCTGCACCCTGGAGCACATATTGAGTGCCGACGGCCATCTTGGCTCCCAGCTTGACAATCTCCGTACCCGTAGTCTTGGCAAATGCAGCAGCTCCTTTGCCGATGCTGCGCACGAGCTTGCCATCTTTCTTGTACTCTTTGATGGGGATCTCAATTAGGTCCTTGAATCCGCTGCCGACGTTCACGATGGAACGGACCGGAGCGAGACCAGCCAGGATGCCAGGCAGCTGGTTTCGTTTGACCTCAGGCATCCAAATGTCGTTCAACGTCTTTCCCAGCCTCTCGAAGCCAGAAACACCGTAGATGATTGTATGGCGCAAAGTCATGCGCGCCTCGTCCAGTATTAGGAAATTCATGAATTCCGTCGTGTGTCCAGACCTTAGGCCAGCGTAGTCGACGCGCTTAGGCTTGAAGTCAAGCTTGACTGGTATGGACATGATTTCGGCACGCTGAACAAAAGGCTGGTCGGCTTCAGAGGCATGAGCGGGCGCGTCCGAATCTTTAAACTCGAAGAAGCGCGTGATAAAGTCCAAAGCGTCTTGGTCGACATGCAGCCTGAGCGGGAGAAGGGTGACCTTCATCACAAGCTCGGTAGCTGCCAGCTTCTGAAGTGGTTTAACCTTGAGAAGCTCGATGTGCGCCATGCTTGTGTTCATCTCTCGCTCCCCTGCATCCTGGTCGTATGTTGCAAACTTCTTCCACGTTGATGTTGGCACATGGTCAAAAACATCCAAGTCTCGGACCTTGACATCGATCGAGCTTTGCGTTTCTCCAGAAGTTTCAGGAAAATTGGCCATGTCCACATTGATACCCTTCAGCTCAAACGTGACCTTGTGTCGCTTGCTGCGTTCAAGCTTCAGCCTCTTCTTTGTTGTACGCTTGCTGCCCATCCGACTAGGCGTAGCAGTCATCGCCGTAGTGGCTACCGATTCCGTCTCGGTCGCATTGTCGTTGAGTGCTTCGTTGATGTTTCGTGTGAGCTCCCGGGGATCGCGGTTGGCTGGAACACCAATGTAGATGGAGTTGAACAGAAAGTCCCCAATGACAGTCTCCTCTTCCTCGATCATTGCCTCCATGTCCGCCGTGACATGAACACGATCCGACCGCCCGCGTCGCTCCCGCTCGAATGCTTTGGCCTCGACATCCTCCACAGCTTTTGTAATCACCTCTCGAGTATGCGTCCAATCGTACCCATCAAACAAGTTCCAAATGAAATGCACATCTCTCACTCGCACTGTCATCGGGTACCTCGCGGACCTGGTATCTTTGGGTTGCTCATATCGATTTGCCGTCGAGTTCCACTTGGGCGCGTATCCGTGTATGACGGATTGGGTACCAAAGTAGTCATCATGAACAACCAGATCCGAGTCATCCGCGTCAGTGTTGAATGTGAGAAGTACGCCGTCACTTGTATCCTGAGATGAAGTATTCCCCGACAGCACGGAATCGGCCAAGTCATCTGCTTGACCCTCTCGATTCTCGTCGTAGAATTGAGAATGGACATCCAGAGAGCTGAAATGACTTTCATCACCAAGGTCGACCCCTTCCAGATCATCGACGCCTTCTAGATCCTCACCACCGAGCTCTTGAGCTAGTGCAAAGTCGTCGTCAAAGTCATAGGTGCCCTCTACAGTACCAAAAGCATCTGCGGATATTGAGCTGAGCAGATCCTCAATTGGCATAATGTTTGTCTGATACTTTGGAGCTTTGCTCTCGGGCATTGGCGGTTGCAGAGCGTTGGCGGTCGCGATCAGTGTTTGGGTAGAGTCTGCACAGGTCTCCATGACGAGGAGGTCGTCGCGAACTTCGACGTCCACAAACTTTGACCCATCGTCATTTACCCCGACAAGAACGTTGACTTTGGCAGCTGATATGAAGCAAATATCCACAAATCCCTTTGAACACAAGTCGACAATCTGTTCCGAGCTGGAGGTGGACGGGCGACGCCGAGATGAATGTGCCAAGGAGCCTAATGCCTCCACGTTATCCGTCAATAGGACTGAGCCCTTGTTGAGATTGAACCCAGCTTCTGCCTTTTCACTGTTGGATAGAGACACCTTGAGCTGGGCATCTGTCAAAGCAAACACCAACTTGGAACGCAGGTTTAGCGGGTTCAGGCCTATTAGGCAGTCCCGGAATACAATGTCGAGCTTGGTAGGCTTGCCCACATTTGCCTTGCCTTTGTCATAATCTGCTGCATGCGATCTTCCAGTGATTGCTGTATGAGCCTGCTCGCCCAGATTGGCGACAGACGCTGCGAGCTGAGCCTCAAAATCTTGTGGTGTTGCATCTTCAGCGAGGTCTAACACGTCTATGATAGTCGGTACTCGATACTCAACATTCATGTTCCTCATGCGAAGTTTTATGACCGGTTCCATGGCGTCTGGAATCATTCGCATAGTGAACACGGGTCCACTGTTCTTGATACCGACAGCGGAGCCAAGCAGTTCCTCGGTATCATTCCGATGAACAGATGCTGCACCGAATGCCACAGCCACAAGCGAGGGGAAGGTGATGTGACCTGCCTCGACATCCTTGAGCGAGGTTTGAATGCGCCCAAAACGTTTGTCAATGGCCACTGACACGTCGCAGTTGCGAATCATGGCTAGCGTGAGCAGACCAGGTTTGTCGTCCTCGGGAAGATATTTAGCTACGGTCCCGAGGCGGGCAACCTCTTCACCAAGACCTGAGAGGCATTGGAGCTGTGGAATATTCTTGACACCGATTTCAACGTTGTCCAGATTCAGCCGCACCACAGCGCCTTTTCGCCTCTGTCTGAGCAGTGTGTCCACCATGATCTCATCATCGGCTTCGTCAAACTTGTTCTTTGATGGAATGATGAGCTCTAGTAGTCGCTCCAGGTCGTTATCCGTGGGCGAGAACAAGTACTCAATGCGAGTGTTCATGATCGTGGCCTTGATTGGCGGATCACCCATGGATCTCCTAAAGTAGGGTCCTGCGAGCTGTATTTTGGTGATGCCAATGCCAAGGCCTTCGTCCCGAGTCACCAACTTGACCGCACTCGTGTCCAGAGCGACACTACATTCCTTGCCAATGAGATCGAGACGGAAGCCGCCTATACGGACGTTGACCTTGTTGTCCTGTGCTGCGGACTTATCGTCGGTTTTGATTGGAGCATCAAAGCGCACACCGCGAGCCTTCTTTACAGTTCTTGTTGGACTCTTGGGCACAGGAGAGGCGTTCGAGGTCATGGAAGAACCCATATTGAGAAAGCTGCTCAGGCCACCAAACCAGCTGAAGGTTTCATCCAGTCTTTGACAATCGAGCTTCACGTGCAAAGGCAGGGTCTGGACCTCGCAGCGTGTTGCCTCTGAAGTCTGTGTGATTTTGAGAGATACATCGGCCCCAGCGGACGGGAAGGCATCTCTCACTGAGGCTCGCATCTGCAAACGCTGGTCGAACGAAAGGATGTCGTCATTTCCATAGCCAAATCTGAACTTTTCAAGGTCTACGGATGTCTTTGTAGCTTTGTCAGTCCTTGTGACGTGTACTTTCAAATTTTCAAGACTGGACATCAGTAGCGCATCGGTGCCAAATGCGGCAGAGTTGGGATTCAACACCCGTTCTGACGTGTCTGCAACTCCAACTAGCGATTCAAGGAATTGTATCGAAATGTGTTTTGCAAGTATCTTGATGTCAGGCTGAGGAGAAGAGGCCTGACTCGTAGGTACCTGGCCTGACGCAGTTGATTTTGAAGTCTTTTCATTCCCGTGCTCTTTGAGCAGAGTGAGAATCCTCGATGTGACCATGACCAAGAGGAAACTGATGGATGCATCGAAGCGGACATCCACTGGTGCCAGTACAACCTCGATGGAGTCATCTTTGGGTATATCACTACCTTGAGGCTGGCCATGTGATACACGCGACGCAGCCAGAGCGGGGCCGCGGTGAGGTGCTGTTGTCGAGGTTGTCCCGTATACTGAAAAGGCGCCTGGAACATTTGGAGCGACCGATCGATCTAAACCATAATGACTGGACGAGGCAACACCAGTGGGAGATGCAGGGATTGGCGAGTGATTATGGGTCGACGGGACATAGATTGATACGCCGGCCAAGGAGATAATCTCTTTCACGAATCTTGTGGGTCCACGAGGCGTGGCGACACCTTCTGCCGCTGAGTCCGGAGGCATATCTGTGGTACCAAAGTATTCACGGCGATTTTGAACCTCATCCTCTTGCTCGCCGCGGCTAGAGAACGGTGGACTTGTCCGACCAGGTGAAGGAATTTTGTCGACAGGAGATGGTGATGATCGTCTTCCTGTATCCGGCTCCGACGCAACATGAGGATCTGAAGGATGCAGATCTTCAACCTTCTTCTGCTGTGGGGAGTTCTCAAGACTAGGTGAATCATAATCATCCCAGGCGCCGGGCATAGCTGAGCTAGGCTGTGAAACGCCGGTGTTAGAAAATGCACTCATGTACATACTCTCTGCTTCCTCGTGGCTGAAAAGGTGAGACTGAGCTAGGTCATCACTCAGAGGCGATACCGATCCACGGCTTGCTGCTTGGTTTTCCGGACCTGCCACCGGCTGATCAGTTTCCGGGTTCCAGTCCCTTTGCTGCTGTAGTGCTGACTCGGAACGGGCATCTCTTTCAAAGGCCGACCAGCGATCTGGCGGTGGCATCACAGCCGACTGAGCCGGGTGTTGTGGTGACTCGAGCGGCGGGCTGTTCTGTGGCGCAAGAGCTCTCGGCGTCGACGGTGCAGACCTCAAATCCTCCTCTACCGGATCCTCATCTTGTGAGCTGTTGAACTCGTATGGGATGTTAAATGCATCTTCGCTGTCCATCATTGGAAAGTACTGGCTTTGTGACAGGTCGGTCGACTCGTTCATAGGTTCATAGATGCTGTCAGACAGAGGGTCATCGTTTTGTGACGGAGGCTGCCGAGCAGTCATGACCGGTGAGCCTGTAGCTACCGACGACGGCATGGAAGGAGTCCGTGCCAGTGTGGAAAAGACGTTGGCCTCGGAGATGAGAGAAGCCCGTATCTTATTCAGTGAGATACGGCGCTTGCCGTCTCTGTACTCTGCGGCTGCATCTTCGTCATCGAGCGGTTGGAGTTGAGTCGTGACCCCCTCCACGTTTAGGTCGTCGATGGCCAGTTGGAAT
Organism: Pestalotiopsis sp. DP-2020a; assembly: GCA_018115615.1. Lineage (NCBI taxonomy): Eukaryota > Fungi > Ascomycota > Sordariomycetes > Amphisphaeriales > Sporocadaceae > Pestalotiopsis > Pestalotiopsis sp. DP-2020a. The sequence continues at coordinate 88,158 of JACVEI010000260.1, read as the reverse complement.
GTGACCAATTCTGGCGTCGTTGAGTGAACATCGACGGGGACCTCTACATCAAGCTCGAATGTGACTCCTCGGATGGAAACTTGTGTTCGATCAACGATGCCCTGGAGGAAGTCGGCCAGGAATACAGGAAGAGACAGTGGCTGCCCTGTGCCTACGGGAACATCCTCATCGCTTTCGTCTTCGCTGGTGCCGGTGCTGCTCATTGACGCAGCGAGATCGTGACTTTCAGCATCAAGAGCTGCTTGTAATTCGGCCTTTTCCTTCAATGGTTGCGTGTCGAGAAAAGATTGTGCAAGATCGATGGCGTGCGGCACGATTTCATCCTCTCCCTGCTTAGACTTGGACGTTCTGCCCCGACCGCGCGTTTGCTCGTCTCGTGGTGATTCTTCGGCGCCAGCTCTCAACTTCACTTGTACACCATCAACTTCGACAACGATAGGGCTGGAGTATATGGCGGACGGAATCGTTACGCGAAGCTTAAGGACCTTGGCTTTTTGTAGCTTGAACGAGGCAGGAAGCTGGAGCAGGTGTTCTAGTTTCTGTGCGGATATGCATGGTTAGTCACTGGGTCTCTGCATCATGTCCAATACTCAGGAAATCAAACAAACGGCGATGCACATGCCTCTAACTTGATGCCCACATCTTGAAAAGTGAGGACGTTGTTCCTTCCCCATTCCAAATCCAGCTTGTCGACGTCTAGGGCATCGGTATCGAGGAACTCGAGCCTGGACAGGGCGTATCGCAGCAGCCGCTTCAACATGTTGGAGCTCCCGAAGGAGCGGAAGAAGGACGCCATGGTGGCTCGGAAGAGGAGCAGAGGCAGCTCTCGATGATTTCAAGGTCGTTTGAAGTTTACGATGCAAGGGACGCTGTCCCAGCGCAGAAGGGCGCGTGATGAAGGCAATGTCGAGCTGGAACGCTACTATCACGACGGTATCGATAACCCCGGTGGGATGCTGCGGGGTGGCGGCTCATCGTCGAGGTGCCATCTGGAGCGAAGGTGATAAGAATCGCGGGTTGCCAGTTAGTAGAGGGACAAGACGACGAAAGCTTTGATGCAGAACAGGATGACCTCCTCGCAAAAGATGGCCCGACAACAAACAACGACAATGACGGGTCAGTGAGTGGTCCGGACTTTGGTTTCGGTTATTGGGCGCTGGTCTATGGTATGTCAAGGTAGGTAGGGTAGGTATGGTTGATGTAAACGGGCGACCGCTGCAGCAACCGAGAGCACTGAGCAGAGGCACCGATCCACCAATCTCCGCCTTCCAATGTTCCCGCCTCTGCCTTTCCCTGCCTGAAGCCACCCGATACATGTCATTTGACGCGCTAATGCACCATTATCGATAGGGGAGGGGTCGACGTGACAGGCCGTAGGCCCCACTGCCTGCGCTGAGATTGGGTCTCTGATAGGCGTCGTCAATGCCCTTCTCAGCGGGCCTCCGAATCAGGACGTATTTTGATTCTTCATTACCACCTGGGACGTGTGCTAGTGCCGCCATCGTCATTCATTCGGTGTCAGTATCGTCTCCGTGCTATCAGACTGGGCGGACTGGAAGCCCTGTTTTCCCCCTTCTTATCGTCAACATTGCGGGCGAGATTCTCAGCGTCACGGATCCATCTGCCATTGCTGCAGATACAACATGACAAGAGAGACTGACCAAAAACCAATCGGATTTAACAAGGCCTTATTTATATTCAAGAGGCTATGGGAAGTAGACAGTCGGACGAAAAATCAACATCCAGACGATTGTATTGTACCTTGTATATGTTCTTCATAATAACTTACCAGACGATTTGATCTTGCATAGATTTGGGCGCAACCTTCGATGTACCTGTAGTGGCCTTGAGCTTGTCTTTTATGGTGAGGCTTGGCATTCGGCGATCATGAATAGGTACTACTACCTACCTCACGTTGTGTTAGTCATTTCATATTCAGTCTTGTCTTCTTTAGTTGATGCCAGCCATTTGATATAATACTCTGCTCGAAGCCTGAACTTTTCAGTTTCTTGGTGTAGATATGTTTCCCTTATTGGGCGTCGTGCAGGCCAGAGAATCTGCTAAATAGTCCTGCTTGGGGCTTCCGACTGTACCATTCAATGTGTTCTGCTGTTTTCAGCTGGATCTAACGACTTTCCCATTCATGACATGGTCACTAAGTATTTCAAGAAATTGAGGGAAAAGAGAAGAACAGAAGATTGTGGTAGTATCAGAGGTATCTTTATCATTCACGTCATGAACCATGGGTGAGGAAGGTCTCATCCTCGGAACATGAGGCTCGATCCGCTGACAGAGAGTCAATGGGTGATCCTCCGCACTGAGGTGGCAGATCTCTCACCACGTGCTGCGACTGTATCCATGGTCCAGCAAAGCACACCATTGGTCGCGACATATACAAATATCAAATGAGGGGCAAAAATGGAAATCAAAATTAAGCATGTGTCCCAGTCACAGCAGTTCTATAGATGACACTGTCACATTTGGAGGGGCAAGAAGGAAAAGAAAGACAAACAGAGGCACACCATAGTGGGGGACCGTTGATTTGCGGATTGAGTCAGATTTGATTCTTGAACAAGGAAGTCAAAGCCGGGGTAGAACAACATGATTCTTGGCAGACGTCCGTCCTAGAAGACGAAACCATGAACTTCCACACATCTGACATGCTTATAGATTTACACTACATCTGTGGCTTGATTTCATCTATGAAGGGCCTGTCCCTGCATGCGCAGCGGAGAAGAGGAATATGCAGGCTGTGCTGCCACCAGCATGAGTTGCATATTTTTGTTTTGTCCAACCCAACCCAACAGTCAGCTCCGTCCCCAACCAGATCAGTAAGAATAGCAGAAGGATCGCGGGCGGCGTCGCCATGTGCGTTTCCTTCTTTTTCTTCCTAGCACCAATAATCATGAGCACTCTGGTGCAAAAAGTAATTTGTGCTAGCTCTTCTCATCACCAAGTTGCGACTTCTCATTGGTCGTGGCTTCATCTCCCGGCCGTATGAACCCCGACCACATCTACGGTTCCTGCATTAGTCCACTGCCGACGGCCACTACAGTCATAAAACCACATTGTGCTCATCTTCTTACTCGCGACACTTGTAATTATGAAATCATGGCCCGACTAGGATTCCGCCAGTCTTGGGGGTCAGGGATCCGACCCCGGCTCAGATCGATTATTTTTAACCCATGGATCTGGACCCGGATCTGAGAGAGTAAGACCATGGCGGCTGTGGCCCGTACTCTGTAAGTGTGCATTTAGTCGTAAGGCTTCCCGCTCCTTGAGGATCACGGGATTGACGTGATGTCAGGAACCAACCGGATCTGCGCTATTCCAACTCAGTCTGTCTGTTCCTGCCAAGAACCACATCTCGACCTTTCCCTCGGATCGAGCAAAAGAAATGCAAGGAATTTGATCTCAAGGGACACACAGAAGAGGCCAGACCTCTGGGCCTCTATCACATCCGTAGATCATTTCTGCTTTCTTTTGCATTTCTCTTCCTAGTCGGCCTAGACCTTCGGTTCAATGACCGCCGGTTCACCTTAATTGCTATACTATCAAACTAATGTTCTCCGAATAGCATGTAGTACCACCTGTCGCCATGATAGGATGGCTTCGTCATGGTAGCTGGCATGACCACGCAGTCATGCATGACAACAGAGATGCCCGTACAAGGCTTCGGCTGGGCACCTTACCCCAGACAACCATGAATAACCACGAACAGCCATGAAGGATCTTGTCACACACCAGGGGACAGACGGGACTGCTTACGTTGGTGAGTATATATGATCGTCGTTGGTCCCGCAGATCTATGATCAAGACCCGGTGTAAGTGCCACCAACTATTCTTATTCACTCCTTTGATTCGCTTGCAGTTATTCCTGTATTGAGAATATCATCTTCTACTCCCTACAAAAATTAGTCATCACAATACATAAACCCCAGAAGAAACACACCATCGTCATACAAAATGCCTCGCTCCACTACAACAACAGCTGCCATCCTCTCACTCGTGGTCGGCGCACTTTCTGCAACAATCCCCGTCGTCACCGGGACCGCCAGCACCGCCAACCTGCCCGGGGTGACTCTGGTCCATGCGGCTAAGCGGTCAGCCGTGACGGCCCTGCCTTCGCCCCTGGTGGCACGGTCGATGGCGTCGCCGCCCGAGTTCCTGACCATCAACATCGTCAACTCGCACACGGCGGCCGTGTCGACGGCGCACGTCCACGACGTCGACAGCCCGGCCGCCGCCTCGGGCAACGTGGCCGGCGGAACTCTGGCCCAGGGGGCAGCCGCGTCCTTTGTCGTGCCGACCGGATATATAGGCAACCTCGCCCTCAGCGAGGCCCACCACCCGATCAGTGCCGACGACACCCTCATCGAGCTCAACTTTGTCTTCGCCAAAGACTACAATGTGGCCGTGGCCGACGTCGATGTGAGCTATGTCAATGGCTACTCGGTCCCCATCACATGCTCCTGCAGCGGGTCGGTCGTGACGGGTTGCAACAAGGACCTGCTCAGCTTGAGCAGTTGCGGAGTACGTTACCCCCATCCTCCATTCTCACGTGAACCTCGGAGACGACGTAAAGCTAATTTGTCAATTCCAGGACCTGAGTGACGACAACGCCTGCGTGAACCCCCTGCGTTCCGATTTTGGTGCCGTCGCGGCCTCGACCTTCTTCGCGCCGTGCCAGGGCGCCGCCTGGACGTATGTCAACGACGGCGACGCCGACGCTTGGGGGTCTTGCCAGAGCGGCCAGATCTGGTGCTGCATTGGCACTTCGTGCCCGGCGAACCCGAATCAGCCGAAAGAGAAAAAGCGATCGTGCGTTGAGTGATTTTGAGAAGCACTCTTTTTGGCTGATGCTGGATCATTGGCTTTGGATCGAGAGAGGATATGTGGCCCAGATATCTACAGGTTGTGCAATGCACCTTCCCGCCTGCGATTCTTTTCTTCGTTGTATATATTTTGTCGGTAGCGTTGATATTCTAAAACTAAACATTTCAAGCACTTGGGAATGACTCTGGCCCCGATCACTGAAGCGTTGTTGCCTTCAAAGCTAGACACGATACATTGAAACCTTCAATGTGCTGCTCTGTGAGGCCTTTAAAACAGCGACGTTGCATGAGTATTTGCCTGATTTGATCAATTAGTTCCGACCAAGCGTTGTAATAAGGAGTAGCATGTATATTTATTCTTATGCTTATTTCTGTAAAACCTATGACTAAGGCTCACAACAGTTGTCGCAGTCAATACCGCCATGAGTCAGACGTCAGAAACCGATACCCAGTCTGAAGATTCACGATCTCACCAAGGTATCCAGGCTGTCGGTTCGCAGCAAGCTACACGCCCACATGGAGAGAATGATTACCCTTCCTTGTTCTTGAACCCATAAGCCGCATTTATCCTGTGCCCGACCGACTCTCCGGACCAATAGGCCCCCGTCGCCGTGCCCAGCGCCACGTACGGGGCCGTGTGCTCGCCGGCGAACCACAGCCCCCGCTCGGGCAGGCCCTGCCTCATGCGCTCGACGTCCTCGTCACCCCGCTCGAGGCCGACCTGGAAGTTACTGTAGCTGCCGTTGCCGGCCAGGTCGTCGCGCAGCCAGTCGGTGGCCAGGAAGGCAGTCGGTTGGCAGTCCGGCGACGCCGCGTCGTAGTGCGGCAGGCGGGCGTAGTACGGCTCGAAGAAGTCGCGCAGGAACGCGTCCTGTTTCTCGGTCGACGGCGCCAGCCGGGCGACCTCCTTCGTGATGTACCGCGACTGGTCGCCGTACGTGTAGAACAGCAGCGTCGGGTGGCCGGTGCCCTCGGGCAGGGAGCCCAGCTCGACGACCTCCTGGTTCCATTTGTGCGGGTTGCTGTCGGTGGGATATTTCGGTGATAGCCACTGGCAGAACCCCGTCACGACGCGGCCGCGTGCGTCCGGCTTGAGCCAGTACGCCGTAGGGAAGCTGATGTAGACCTTTTCGAGGCAGCCGTATCCTATACTGGCGATGGACTCGGACAGCGCCTTGGGGAGTGGCGGGTTGAAGGCGCGGTGGTGATTCTTTTGCAACCAGCCCAGAGGGGCCGTAAATACGACTTCGTCGAATTCGAGCCTTTCTCCTCCGGCGGTGGTCAATGTCAGCTTGCTACCGTCGTCGCTGGTAGTTTCGATATTCGAAACTACCGTCGAGTATAATATCTTTGCCTTGTCGAGGGCTGGCTGAGCAATCTTTTGCAAGATTTTCTGATAAGTTCCGGCGCAAAATAAGTTCTCTGGTCTAAATCAGCAAATCTCACCTGGTTGTCGCATCACTCTGCGGAACTGGAAAATGTTACAAACCTCCTTCAATGCATTCCTCCATCCAGAAGAACTTTAGGCTTTGCTTCTCAACCGGCTCGCCGACAAACGCTCCCCACATCTCGGCCATCTGCAATATGAAATTGCGCTTCTTTTCCCAGTCGGGCTTCGTGTCCGGTATCCTCTTGACCACCTGTTCACGGAAGAAGTCGAATAGGCTGGTTTCGACGGGGACCTTGGCCGAGTTCTCACTGCTGTATGCAAAGGCGTCCTGGACAATGTCCCACATCATGGTGGAGTAGATCTCGCTATCGCTCTGGGCCAGGAGCCGGCCGTCCTCGTCGTAGATGTACATGTTCTCGTCCCACCGGCTAAGCGGGATCTTGGCCTCGACCGCCACGTCCAGGATCGGGTTGTCCTCGGTGCCATGGATCCAGTTGGGCCCGCAGTCGACGACGTGGCCGCTGCCGGGCAGCTTGGCCTGGTGCACCCGCCCGCCCACACGGTCGCGGCCCTCGATCAGCGTAACCTCGAACTCGTCCCCGTGCCCCAGAAGGACGCTGGCGCATCTCAGCCCGGCCAGACCGGCGCCGACGATGGCGACCCGGGGCTTGCGGTCGAGCGCTTCGGTTCGGCGCTGCTCAGTCATCAGGTTTGGCTTCAAAATTCATGGCGGAGAGCCTAGCTTACCTTGCCAAGCCTGGACAGCACGTCGCTAGTTTCTGTGACCTGGCCAGGATCCCCCATGATGGCGCTGAAGAACCGACAAGCCTTGAGGTCTTTTGATATGCGGGAAGTATTCTTGCCGAAGCCACTGCCGAAAGACATGGTGTAAGCATCCATGTTGAATATTTTGCGTTGTTGATATAAAAATAAGTTATAGAGTAAGAAGTAAAATGTATACGGAATTGATCATTCGGCGCCGAGGAGAGGAATACGGGGCAAGGGCTTATATATAATAAAAGCAAGATGAGGCTGTAACTCAGTCGACATTTGGTGCAAAATGTGGACGTGATGAGACTGCCAGGCTGATGATGACTAATATCAAATAGTATGCAATGCCATGAACGGAAAGGGTGACGTGGAGTATGTGTAGATCACGCCTGCTGGCTTTTGCTGGTCTGGTTCCAGGAGGTCGCAAACAAGATGTCACAACCCGGCTGGGAGTAGGTCTCGCAGCATGAGACGAGTCGACGAGATACTTCTCGACGACCGCGCAAGTAAGGTGTTTGAGATCTTATCAGCGATGCTCAGCAGCCGAGATATCAACACCACTCCCCCAATAAGCCACCTACAACGAATTCGCAGATCGCTTAATGCGGCGCTTGAGGAGCTCAGATGCTTGTGCTCAGGAACCAAGCCAAAGTTCGCCCATGCGATCTAACGAGGGGCTGTTATTGGACCGACTTTTCTCAGAGAAAGCGCCTCCGGCTTTAGTCGGCTGAACTTGATGCTACGGTAGATGATACCGAGCGGGGAAGATGCCGATCATGGGAGAGAGGAATAGATTCGCATACCGTACAAGCAGCTTCGTTGAGCTTGATGACGGCAATATCGTCCGAAACGTTGAGATCATCACCTTGCGATACCCGTCTTTGAAGATTCTGCCACGTGGGTGAGAAACAAGTAGAAATTACAAGGTAGAGTTTAGAACAACCGGGCATGATCCACTGAAGCCAGCAGCAATTAGCGCTAAAAATGTGCTATTCCAGTATATTACCGATCGATACCTTATCTCGATGCTCGAGCCTTCAAGTTCAGACCCTGGCTGGATTATTTATTATTTATTAGTTTGTCTACCTGCTCGCTGCGGAATTGCTTCAAGTCGAATCTATTCCCCATGTTCCCATATTGAAAAGACAATGCCGCATGAGTCGGCACACAAAAGATTGCGACTGATCGTCCATCTTTCGTTTGCTCGCCGCCCGAGAAGCTCTAATTTGGCTTCTCATCTTTGGTCTCGCCGCCGACAGCCACTTCGACTGGAGGAGAAGGTGTAGAAGCTCGACTGTCGTCTGGAATACCTTTGTCATCCTTTGGCTTCCGATACTCCTTGAAGACGACCCAGATGGAGATTAATATAGCAAACACCGCCCAGGCAACGGCTCCGTAGAAAGATGCCTTGTATCATTGTATACGGGCCGCTACCAGATCTTGGCCGCCGTGATTGGAAGTGACGCTATTGTCAATGACGGTCAAGACGGCCAACCCAAATACGGCGCCACCAACATTCAAAGCCATCTATATGAACTGTCAGCTCCGGCCTCTTGCAGCGGATTTCAACACGGTCGATCCAGAAACCACATGATGGAGAAAATACTTATATTGAAAATGCCAGCCACGGATCCCTGATCGGCAGCCGGCGAGGAAGTCACCACAACGACCATGGTCACGTAATAAACTGTACCGACGCCAGCTATGTACAGAATCATGCCGGGAAACACAAGCGCCAGTACATGTCAATCGAGTCCATGAAGGCGAACAGTGTGACACCCGCGATAGCAAGCAACCAGCTGATTAGTAACAGGATGTTCGGCCCAATGGGGCCCAACAGGTGAGGAATGATCATGTTGACCAGAAAAGCCGTGACTCCGAGAGGGAGGAACCGGATTGACGTCTGTAATGCGTCCAGGCCCAGGTCTGTATTCGCTGTTAGCCTTGATGCGACAGCAAAAGGTCTCAGGCCCGCGTCCCCGGAGGTTGTCCACGGCGGCTCGGCAGCGTCGTTTCGTGACGGTGAAAGGATGATCTGATTGATCTGATTAGATAAGAAATGGGGCTCTGGATCCTTGTTGCCCCGTTTTCAGTGTCGCCTCGCCCTGGGGATAGCTACTCTGTAATGCCAAGCTGAAATATCTGATTGATCTGATTAGATAAGATCTACTCGTAGCTCGGCTTTCGTATTGTAATCAAATCAGGAACTAAACTTGTCGATCACTGTCAGGTGGTACCCGGAATCATGTATGAAGATGGTTCATAGAACCGAAGAATTTGTTCAATTATCCACTTTCGCCTCTAGGTGAAGTATTAGTGCTGTAAGTGTGGTGTTCTTATTTTTATACTTATTTCTATTTCAACTCCACTCCTGGTTTCTCACTTTGATAGTCTGAGTGTCACGTCATTAACGAACAAAGAAAAAAAAAGAGTAAATCAAGACATTGAATTATATAAAATTCTATATCATTTTGATACATTTTATTAGAATAACTGCTTCGACGTCTTGGCGCGGTGGTCCATCAGCTCATTTGGTGGTGGCACTGATGGGATGGTCAAATTGTCTTCTGCCGAGGCGCAACAGACAAGGTAGGTGCCTGTGGCATAATTGTAAATATGGTTCACGAGCAAACAGAAATCCTAGAAAGATGGACCCCAGCCGCAAACCTCGCAGCATTACAATGTTACGTAGCATGAACGATGGCTTTCTTGCTGTCTCCCGTCGCGGGCCAACTTCATTTCCGCATGGCCAAGGACCAAGTGGTGGCAAAGTAAACTCTAGTCATGGACAAGGGACGGCTCCGATGCGCTGCTTACTGTTTGCCCTTGAAAGTAAGTTAGCTCATCTACGATGTTGCGATAATCGTCTCTTTTCCACGATACATTGGGTAATTCATCCGTTCAAAGAACACTACAACATACGTTTCAGAAGTGTCGTGGGCAGTCTTTTCCAAAGAGGTATGCTACTTCTGCTTACTCCCTTTCTTGTCCTATTTGAACAACCTAGGGCGATGCTCAACAGTCCCAGGATCTAAGATCTTGGAGCTCCCGCTTCGGAACCTCATGGTTCAGAGTGGCCACAACACTCGTCGGTTTGCCTTTACATCGCGAGGCTGATAACCCCCTCGACGGCGACTATGCATTGTCGGTCGTATTCGACGGCCGGCCCGAAGGATTCGAGAACACGGTCGGACACTTTACGAATGCGTTGCCTATCAAGATCCCCGTCGCTCGCCATCTTCAGGCTGATGACGGAGCGAATACTCTGTCGTCTCTGGTCCGCTCCGTGTCGACTCACATATCTCGGATAAAAAAGGCACAGCGGCTATCCGTACTGGATATCGCAAGGACTTGTCACGCCAAGGGCCTGGAATTTGATGCGCCTCGGGTGGCGGTCTCGTACTCGCCGAAGCTGTCAAATGATTCTTGCCGCCTCTTCCCGGTGGAGGGGACGTGGGACCTGTTCTTTGTGTTCTTGAATTGCCCGGAAGGCATACAGCTCGGGGTATGAACTCCTATCCTGTCAAAAAATGGATAAGAGGTCAGTTGAGTCTGACTAGAGTGCTAATCTTGTCTTCTCTTCGCAGGTGGTTTACGACCCCAAGGTATTCGGCAATGCGGCCATGCAGAGCATGCGAGAGTCCTTCGAGGGCATAGTAGCCTTCAGCAATTCGGAGAACCAGCAACTTGGCGACTTGTTCTCGTTGCCAAAGTACCTCGGCATTCCTCCAATCCAACCGAATGGTTCCAGTTTCGTCTCAGTCCACCAGATGTTCCAGCTACACGCAGAAAGCAATCCAGACCAGGTCGCCCTCCTGGGCGAGGAGTCTGGCGAAGCCATGACGTATGGAGAACTGGATATCCTCTCGAGTATCAGAGCAAAAGGTAAGAAACGCAAAGAAGAACACAAGCAATCTTCCGATTCTGACGATGTCAAGTCCTTCTTTCTCATGGCGTCTGCGCCGAGTCCGTCGTCGTTCTTTGCCTCGATCGTGGTTTCCATCTCCTAGAATGGATATTGGCCGTACTCAAGTCTGGCGGCGCCTACGTCTATCTCGACCCAAAGCTGCCTCCCGATCGAAAGACGTCCATTCTAGATCGAGAATCGGGGGCTGTTCTTGTCGTGGACGACGACACTGCTTTTGATTGGAACCGCCAATTCTCCGGTATTGTGATACCGCATGTGACAGCTCACGCGATTGACAAGAGTAAGGGACAGGAACAAGAGATACCAGCTGAAGTCAGGCCAGACCATCTTGCCTACATGATATTCACGTCGGGAAGCACCGGAGAGCCCAAGGGGTTCATGATCGAGCACGGCAGCTTTGCGCACTTTGTCCGGTCGAGCACATCAGTCTACGGCACAAAATACACGACCCGGACGCTCCAGCTGGCCTCGTTCAACTTTGACGCCTCCATCCTGGAGTGGTCTACGACGCTTGCGGCCGGCGGAACGCTGTGTCTGGCCCAGAGTCCGGCGGCGCTGGTCGGCGAGTATTTGGCCGATGTCATTGAGACGAACCAGGTCAGCTTCATGCAGATTACCCCGACGGCGCTCGCGACTATTCCACCCAGTCGCGATCTCCCGTCGCTGCGGTGCATCTCCATCGGAGGGGAATCGGTACCGGGAGATCTCATCGTACACTGGGCCAAAAGAGTGCGCGTGGTCAACTCGTACGGACCGACAGAGACTAGGTGCGGTTTCAACTATATGCCGCGGGTGAATTTTACGATTTGCTGACATCAAGGTTCATACAGCATCGCTGTCGCTTTCCGAGAATACCAGAAGAATGAAGCATTTACCGAGTCCGTCTGTGTTGGGAAACAACCAGAGGGAACGGAGGTGCATATATGCAGTCCATTGACTAGGAAGGTCTTGCTCCCTGGTGTGGAAGGTGAGGTCTGCATCAGTGGTCGCAGCAGAAACAAGACTATACCTTCGGCGGCCCTTAAAGACTATGTTGCCAAAGTCTGGCAATCAGAGATTGGCTTGACAGAAGCGCCATCCCGCCATGTAAATTTCTTTGATATGGGCGGCCACAGGTAAGCCACGCGATGTCGTCCTCGTTGACTAGGGGTACTGAATCGTGTCTTCAGCTATATGGTCCCTCGTCTGCACAAAAGGATGCAGGAAGACCACCCAGAATGTGAGATCCGCATGGTTGAGCTATTCCACCACTCCACCGTCGCAAGCCAGGCCGAGCTGCTGCGCCGAGGCGCCCGAGACACCTCCATTCCCAGTAATGTTGACAATCATCCCCCAGATGTGGTCCTCGGGACGAGTGAGCCCGGTCATTCGGCCAGACCTCCCGCTACACTTTGCTTACAAGCCCACGAAATTACGGCCAGACTCTCTGATTGGCATCTCTGCTGCCGGCTGGGGCCGCGTCAACTCGCATGTCGTCCTCAAGGTGCCGCCTACGGAGCTCTCGAGGACGTCAGGTGCTCCAAGGTCTAAGCGGGCTTTCAAGCTCGAGACACTTGCTGCACCGCGATTGGTCTCGGATGAGATCATGGATGACTATGTCCAAGTGAACAGAGGAGAGGAGCTGATCATCCAGAAGCTGTCCGAGATGCTCAATAGAATTGAGATTGGTCCGCATACGGACCTTCGTGCCGCTGGCGTTGACAGCAGCATGTTTGTCAGACTTGGACACCTCCTGCGGATCTCAGAGGAGCACTTATTTCTACCGTAAGTCCAGCGTCCTCTCACCAGGCGTCTTTCAAATGAGCCAAGCATGATATCCTTTCGCCGATACTCCCATTCTCTGGTTAAGGACTGACACGCAACGATCAGGATGAAGACGCTGTTGAAACCACTGGTGACCCCATCGATACTCGCAGCCGAGCTGAGACCAGCTCCCAAAGCATCATGGGTAAAGACCGAGATTGCCGTAGATGGGACGACGACATCGCGACTTTTCCAGAGCATGGTTAAAGATGCTTTGAAGGGATCAGATGACTAGGTAGTCTTAGTCTAGGCTATACTTTATATACGGCCTAGATAATTGTTGGTTGGTTCAGGTAGTGTGGCGTGTACACAAAATTAGCAGAAAGGAGCGTGGACACATGAAGAAGCTCCAAAAGTACAGAACAGTGTTGATAAAAGGTTAACATACGTCTGTCACGGCGTAGATACAAATGAAGAAGCAGGTCCAGGTCCTACATCATACCAAATCGCTCTTGTCCACCGCCCAGTCCGGCAACCTGCAATTGACATCACTTTGTTCCTTCCAGTTGGGATCTGCCCGCCACTTTTCCATCTGCGTCCGCAACTTCGGTATCAGAGTTCGAATCGTGGGCCTCTTCTTCGGGTCCTTCTCGCCCGCGTACTTGATGCTATACTCCAGCCGGTCCGAGTAGATGGAACGGTCGGTGATCTGCAGGACCTCCTTGCGCGCTGCCCGGCCGCGCCACCGCATTTGTCGCTCCGTCGGATCGGGCAATGCCCAGCAGTTCATGTCCACTATGTGTTCTGGTGAGTCATCTCTCCCGTGAATCAAATGTGCTGCTCAGGACACTTCTCTGTTGTGAGCGGTGGCTTCACTTACTGTGTGCCATAATATCTCGTTCGCATAACGCGTGCATGATGCAGGCGACGGCCCACATGTCCGACTTGCACGTGTGCGGCGACCTCAGCTCCTCGAGCTGGCTGCTCTTGGTTAGATACGGTGCGAAGCAGAGTTCCGGGGCGTGGTATTCCGGGGTACCGTACAGGAGCCACTGCCAGATTGTCGGGTCAGCCTTCTTCCATGGGTGACTCGATTTGTTGTCGGCCATGTCTTGTACAGAGGAGATGGTGTACTCACAGGCGGTTTGGCGGATACTGGCTCGGGCTCTGCCATGCCGAAATCCGTCAAGATGACGTACAGAGGCTTTGTCGAGCCCGGAGTCGAGCGGGACTTGAGCATGACGTTGTCGCACTTGATGTCGCGATGCACGATCGGCGTCCAAGGCTTCGCCTTCTTCGTGGCGTCGATGTCGCCGCGATTGAGATCCACCGACATGTAGGAACAGCCTGTGGCAAGAAAGTGCAGGCCGTCCATCAGCGCCAGGAATGCGTGCCAGATGAAGGATTCGGGGATATACTCGGTCGTCTTATGCTTCTGCTTGCGCACTCTGTATGCCTTGATGAGTTCGCCCAGGTCACCGCAGTCGCAAAATTCCACTGCATCGGTATCAGTATCCATGAGTGCATGATCTAAGGGTGAACTCACTATAGACAGTAGCCTCGAAAGGTTTGTTTTGTATGAAACCATCGACGTACTGTACCTGTTTTCTCACAGCTTAGCTTGACGAGTCAGATATTGTGGGTTACCAGTCATGCCGATAAAATGATACTTACAAGAGAGTTGCATTTCAACTCCCTCATGATCCTGATTTCCTTCTTGACCATGCTTATCAGGAAGTCGTTGTCGCTTTTGAATTTTTTCTGTATGAATAAAGCTTGAGTTGGCTTATGGCGCACTACAAAGATGCCGTCGTTCATGCCTCCTTTTGTTCCGTCGCCCGGGTCTATGACCTTGATAACATCGTACTTGTCATCGAGGGGAGCACTGGCAATCTCGTTGCGCTCCAAATTCATGCCAGCCTTGACCTTGGCAAACCCCGGAGGAGCGGCAACGGACGCCGGTGGCGGGCTTGCTTTTCGTACTGCCTTTGGTGCCACCGGCTTGGGCGCTGCATTTGGTTGATCAGGCTGTTGTTTCGCTGTGGGTTGCTGTTTTGGATCTGGTAACGACCCAGGCCTGTCTATAGTCCTTTTCCTCGTTTCGATATTGTAGTAGAAGTAGCCACCCGTCGTTTTGAACATCCGCCAGTCTTTTGGGAGACTTCCCGACACCGGGTGGTCATAGGTGCCATCTGGGGCGTCTTCTGGGTGGTAGTAATGCACGCGGCCGGACTTTTGTGTCACCAAGACTTTCCAGCCCGGAGGAACACTTCTGACCTCGTCGTTTGCGGTTTGGGATGCGGACATCGTTGGCTTTGCTGGAAAAGTTACCTTGAGGCTTGAAGACCGTATCAACAGAATAAATACTGTTTAGGGCTAGCCTAGAGGCTCTTCGAAATGCAAATTTTACTCATCTTTGAATCACTTCAGTGCCAAAGCAGCACTTTGAATGGAAACTTTATTATGGAAGGATCTGTGAATAATACGACGACAGTCCATTTGACATATTGATTTGGATATTGAATCAGCAATCGGATTGTATTCATACTTGTGTCACTTGTGCAATACCAAGCCAAACTCAGCTTCGGCACTTGAATCAGTGGACGGGTCAAGATCGGTCACGCTGAAATCACCGGTCTCTCAACGTGTACTTGTGTTGTGCGAAACTAAGCCAGGTTGCTCAACGTGAGGCAAGCAATCGGGACGGAATCTTTGTTGCCTACAGTTTATCTCTTTTCTTTTTCGGTGTGAGCCTCGATGATTCGGTGTGCTTCGCATTGAATAATTTCCATTTGCCTATTTCGGTCTGCCAAGATATGCATGTACTCAGAACTCTCAATTTCATTGAATCGTTCCAGCCGCTCAAGGTACTTTTCCTAGTGATCTACACAAGGACTCGCATGATTGTTACCTTTGTGTGAGCCAAGACGTTCAGCTACAATCTAGATATCCTTAATTTCCAGATTGTTTCCCACATAAGCCCATGTGTAGCCTCTGGCGGCCAGCCTTGTGTATAGCGACGGAGTTTTGGGGGCAATCTTGCTGAGGACCTTCCATTGCGTGCTTCCTGGCCGAAACTTCATAGCTTCTTCATTTGACTATCTCTCAAGACTGTGCATTGAACCATTGCCGTCAGAGCAAGAGCGATCTTCTTTTCACGTCACAAAGTATACTTCAGATAGCTCGAAAAGATGTACAATGCATCACGGTACTGTGCTGCACTGTTCTTGCTAGTGTCTCAGGTCGCAGGAGACGACGCACCTCCAACAGACATCTACTTCCGCCGCCAAGGGCATAGCAGTAAGTACCAGTCTTATCCGCATGGTCAGTAAGAGATGACATCAACTGATACGATAGACCAGTTGTGGTAATCGGTGATTATCTTTACATTCATGGTGGGGAGACCTCTTGGGACTCGGGCAACGGATCACCGGTAGGGCGGAGCGGCGATGCGGATAAGCCGGACGACGGGGCAAACAGAGGTGAGTATAACATGAGTGGCCTCTCATTTTTCTGTCTATGTACTGATATTGGAGGAATACTTGAATCAATGGGACTTTGTCGCTGCCACTGACGGAGTCTTGGAGCAACGATACGATCCCCTGGATTCGGACGCCGAATATCTCGCACGCGCCTTCTTTCGTGCGTTCAGCATTGTAGCCTCATGGTGACACTTTCTTTGGCTGGGGAGGGTATACACGTTATGGGAATATCGATCCTACCCAGCTTTGGAAATTCACCGCCAATGGTGCTGGTGGCGGAGAATGGGCACCATCACAACCTGGTGATGGTAGTGTGGACTCCGCCGGTGATCTTGTCAGGTCTGCAGCTGGTGCGCGAGCTGCCTGCAAGGGCGTCGGCCTCTATCTGAGTGGCTTCGGAAGCGTTGAGACTGATAGAACGTTCAAAGGCGGCCACGCTGATGATCGGGTTCCAGTCCCAGGGATTTTGACATACGATTTCGAGACGGCGATCTGGAGCAACAAGTCCACAAAACCAGGTCTAAACAATTATGGAACCTCTGCATATGCATCAGCTACTTGTTTAGATGGTTATGGAGAACAGGGCGTATTTCTCACAATCATGGGAGAGTTGATGGCCAACCCTTTGCGCTACAGTGACGACGGATTATCCCAGGTCGAACCAAGCACAGTGTCATTGTATGATGTTGGGGCCAACAGATGGTTGAAACAAACGATTTCCGGCGAGGCACCACCGCGGAGGGATCGCACTTGCATAGCAATTGCTCAAAACGAGAACGGGTCGCTGGATATGTAAGCCGCCACGCGAGTGACCATTTCAGCTTCACAGAAGAATAACTAACCTCGAGAATGATCAGTTATATGTACGGCGGTCTTCAATGGAGAGTAGAACAGAACAAGCTGTACGACGATATATGGATCCTCTCCATTCCAGCATTCACCTGGTTCAAACTCGATGCGGTCGGTACTCTTCGTACCGAGCACGAATGCGTCATCGTGGGGAGCCAATTGATCTCCGTCGGTGGCATGGGGATAGAACCGTGGCGATTCGACGATCGTGACGAGTGGTAGCAGGGCATCGGGGTGCTGGATCTCACAACCATGACCTGGGCTGATAGATACACCCCAAACTCAACGGCATATAAATCACCACAGATGGTCAAAGATTGGTACCGAGACAAGTACGGTGAAGAACGATGTGATGTCTTAATGAGAACATGTTGGCTGACTATCTTATAGTAATTTCACAAACATTGCATGGTCAAGCGACGAAGTCAAAGCTCTCTTCACGAACTCAACAGGTAACAGTAAGTGGAACGTTATCATACCTAGTACTTGACGGCAGAAGGTAATTCTACCAAGATCCAGGGACCGTAGGGACCATTGCACCGCAACCCAGCAGCAGCCAGGAAAATCATGTTGGTCCTATAGTCGGAGCTGTTGTCGCCGGCTCGGTGGCTTTGTTGGCAACTATTGGCACTGCGACCTGGTTCCTCCGCCGGCGGCGAAGCAAGGTCAATAAACCTGCCACGGCTATCAAGTCACAGAATGATGATGTATCAGACAATACAAACCCCCACCCAGAACTAATGTCTCAGTTATACCTTACTGAACTCAATGGCCGCCCTGGGCTATATCAACTCGAGGGGAGGCAGAAACCAGCAGAATTACACCATGGCCAAGATATCTACACTCCCACCGGGCACATGCACACACCAGAGGTTTCCGAACTGGCGGATAGCAGTCCGGTAGCTCAGAAATGAAAGATCAGCGTTTCTATCTCTTCAAATCGAATTATTAAATTTGAGAGTGGGAATTTGACTGGAAGTGGCATGAAGGGGCTGTTGGACTGTGGACTTCATTTTAACTCTTATGGTCTTTATTCATCGCCAAAACATTAGCAACTAACAAAAGGAATTTCCATGACCAGGACTAATCCCATAAATTGCAGATATTTGTGCTCCGCATGTGCTTCTGACATAGTGAATCAGTTAATCCATCATGTGTCTCTTGTCCAATCCCTCAGCGTGATTTTCATTACGTGCATGTCGGCCTGGAGAGCGAGCTAAAATGTGAACAGAAACCTGCGTTTTTCTTAATCACGACCAATCATTTCTCCCAAGCTTTCTAAGGCAACATCCCTTCGACCACGTATTGAAACATAGAACTGTATTGCTGTATTGCGAGTA
Source organism: Pestalotiopsis sp. DP-2020a (assembly GCA_018115615.1). Taxonomy (NCBI): domain Eukaryota; kingdom Fungi; phylum Ascomycota; class Sordariomycetes; order Amphisphaeriales; family Sporocadaceae; genus Pestalotiopsis; species Pestalotiopsis sp. DP-2020a. The sequence continues at coordinate 69,820 of JACVEI010000260.1, read as the reverse complement.
AAGACTGTCCCAATCCCAGACTCACACAACTATATCGACCAACCATAAAAGTTCGAGTCGCCGAATAGAGGTGATCGTCCTTATCTCTCACGAAACGATTCTTGGCTCCTATGCTGCGGTGATGGTCTTCTGCTGAGAGAATGTGTTCCACCTCCCACCATGTTCTCGACGACCACCTCTTCACCAGCCAAGCAAGCATCGTGAACCTTGTCGGCGATGTACTCGACGCCCCTCCTCCCTCTTTCTCTCAAAGCTGCGAGCCTGCGCTTTTACACACATGTCGGCCTGACAAGCTAGGCAACATGCGAAGATCGAATCTTCCCCAATCATAACCAAGAATTTCCCACAACCTTTCCAAGTCCGAAATTCAATTCAAGGACTCAATAATTTCGGACCCAAGCTTTCCAGGTCTGACATCCATTTCAGATCCTCAACTATTCGAGGCCCAAGGTAAGATAAAATTTTCGTCTGTAGCCCAGTCTATTGATTTTTGTCACTCTCCTGCCACTTATTATTCAAGCCCCGTCATTATTACACCCATGAGCTCAACAGCACACTTCAAGATCAAAGCTAAGACGAAACTTTCGTCTCTACTCTAGTTCCTTGATTCCTGACTTATAACACGATCACACCCACAACTTCAAGATACATCCGTCGCCATGGAGGAGGACTTCGATCTCGAGTACTACCTCCACTACTCGGGCACCGCCCATGCCGAGTCCCAGCCCATCCAGCCATCGCAGCAGACAATCGACCAATGGCTCAACGCCGTCGTCGAGCACACGGCCAACGACCTCGGGGAGCAGGAGCCCAGCATTATCTCGCCTCCGTGGACCGTCGTCGATTTCGCCGTCTGCCCTCCGGAGCGCCGCCTGCAGCTCCAAGCCGCGGCCCGGGTCCACAACGCCGGCCAGGCCGTCTGGTTCGCCCCCTGCCTGTCGCCGCACCTGCTCGACGACGAGGTCAACATGCCCGGCCAGAGCTACTTTACCCAGCGGGCCATCGCGCTCGGTCTGCTCAGCCGTAGGGATCCGCGCCCCGACCTCGCCCGCGCCCCCGCAGGAGTCGTCGCCCGGCGCCATTGGCAGATCGACAACGTCGCGCACAGGCAGAGTTTCTAGGAGACCATCTGCTTTGCCGCCGATGTCACGGAGCGACTGCTCACCGGCGACTGTCTGCCCTGCGACGATGGCGAGGATGACAGTGAGGATGACGAGGGTGGCCAGGATGACGATGGCGGCGACGAGGAGTGGCTGGACGGCGAGAAGCCAGTTTTCGTCAGGACCATGAACAGCCGGCCTACTTCGTCCTGGGACGACTGCATTTACCTCGGCGAATACACGTCCGGCCTTGCCATCCCCCTCATGCCCGCCGGTTGCCCTCGCGCCGAGTTACGCGCCGCCCTGCAGTCGCTCAACGACACGGCCTACGAGCTTCTGGATCTCGCGATCCGGCTGGAGGAGGACATGCGGGAGCACGCCGCCTTGGTGAAGAAGTGGGAGGAGGAGAATCCCGACCTGCCGGAGGCGCCCTTTGCGGCCTTCGAGGTCGAGGTCAACAATTATCTGTGGGACGGCCGATGGGACGTCGCCTTGCGCGTCGCCGCCATCGTGACGTTGGGATTGGAGGCGGGCAGCGACGGCGAGGGAGGTGGCGAGCAGCAGGGAGAGGATGAGGAGGAGGAGCAGACCCCTTCCAGCCCCGAGTCCCCGACCCTCTCCCAGCTGGAGGCTATCTACGCTTTGCCTCTCTAGTTTGGATTTATTGAATAGAAGTTATTCTTAGAATAAGAATGTTTTAGTGACGTTTTTCGTCCAAACAAAAGAATATGGTGCTTGTGATTATTCGTCCAAGGAAGCTCTATCCCAAGCACATGACTTGAAAGAAAACTCCGCATCAAAACGGCCATAATACTTTTTTCTTATACTCGATATACACCTTCGATATCACTTTTTCGCAGGCAACCGACAATACTCAGGATAAACCCCCCTCCTCCCAAGCACCATTCCAAACACCACACTGACCCCCAGAACCAACTTCGTAACCACCCGCTGCACCCAATCCGACCACCCGGAGTCCTGGCTCAACAGAACGGGCCAATTATCACACCTCCAGAACAGACACCTCAACTCATTCCCCAGCACCCACTCATCCCACCACCTGCCCACCCAGGACCTCGCCTCCCCCCTCGCCTCCCCGAAATCCAGCACCAAGCCATTCAGATTCCGAAAAAACACCTCCTTCCCCCCATCCCTCGGCTCCGTCCACTCCCGAACGACCAACGTCTCCGTCCCCGCCGCCCTTGCCCTCCGCCACTCGTGCACGACACCGCGCGGCACCGTGACCACGCCGGCGTCCGGCGTCACGGCCGGCATGAGCGGGTATCCCGCGAGCGCGATCTCGGCCGCGCCCTCGAGGACCTGCAGGAGCTCGGTGTGCGCCTCGTGCCAGTGCGGGCCCGACGTCCAGGTCGACCCCGCCGGCAGCGTGATGATGGCCTGCCCCGGGATGCCGAGGTCGTAGACGACGGCGCCGGGCGGCGGACGGGTAAAGGTCGTCGCCGAGGCGTAGGCTGTCCGCTTTGGGGGCATAGTCTGATCTGGTTTGTTGGGATCGTCTAAAGTTATACCTTGGATGGAAAAAGGTGGTGCCCCCGACTATTATCTCTTGCGCCGTGCAATGTTTTGTATGTGTGCCAATTTTAAATGCATGTCCAAGTATAACGAATTGTCATTTCTTAGAACTCTTTGTCTTGTCCTATAAACCTGGTGGCATTATGGTGCGCCCAAGCTCACAAAGATTGACACGTAACCCTCTCGAGATCCTGATCATCCTGCAGCTAGCTGAACCATCAGATCAGGCATCTACTTCGGCTAGTGCGAATAGAACGACACGTTTGCAGTCAAGTATGCCCATGATTGCCAAACAGTTCATACAGTCTCTGTCAGCGTGTGCATGTGTGCTCAGAGCAGAAATAAATATGGATTGATGTACGTTTTTTTTTTTCATTGGGGAGAAAAATATCAAATATTTATTGCATTGTAACAATGCTCTATATGTACTGATTTATTTATTCCATCATGTTCACAGTCATCCAATCATGTGGCTTGCCAACATCTCCTCAGGCTTGCTTCCGTCGTCCAAATACATCTTGGAGTCGAAGTACCCTGGTGGCCAGCACGCGCCGGGGCGATGTCCATGTTCGCAATGCGACACTTGATCGATGAAGTCTCGAGATCCTGGAAGCCTCCTAAGTAATGGTCTGGCTGCCTTCACCTCCGCCACGAATACGACGGTGAGCCTCCTGTTTATCGGCTTCAGTGACATCGCTGGGATCTTTGCGCATATCAGGCGCCCACTGCGAAGTGGCTGGGCTGTGGCCAATCGACATACCCGCAGAGATCTGTATCGTGTTAGCTACAAGACTAAATAAATCGCACAAACTCAGGTTAGAAAACTCACCAAGGTCTCCAGGGCGCTGCTCGAATTGTCCACGAGGTCGTCGTCGAACTGCACCGTGCCCTCTTCAAAGAGACACACAATCGTACTGCCACCGAATTTGAAGTATCCAAGCTCTTCAGCACGCTTGACTTCCTCACCCTCCTTGCGGGTGATGACGGTGCTACCGACCATCATAGCGCCAACGCAAATGACCATGACACGACCGTGGTTGGGGGTATCGATAGGGCAGATCACGCGGACGTTCTCGCCATAGACGTCCAGGGCTGATCGAATAGCCATGGGGTTGACGGTGTAGTATTCACCCTCGATCAGCTTGGGCTCTCGCAGAATACCGTCCACCGGAATGTGGAAGCGATGGTAATCCTGGGGCGCCAAGCGGAAGATACCAAGAGCACCTTTCTCGTACCGGTGAACATCTTCGGGGTAGGCATCACCGAGAAGTCGCTTGATCGTAAACTCGCGTCCCTTGATCCAAATGTTGGTGGCCGAGTCAATGCTGTTGAATACAACAGACCGACAGTCGGCGGGGGACACAAAGATGTTGGGGTCGTCCGGAGCCGAGCAAGGTCGAGCGCCTGGCTTCAACGCACGGTAGAAAAACTCGTTGAAGTTCTTGAACTCCTCCATGGGCAGCAGGACTTCGTCCATGTTGAGATTGTGGAACTTGATGAAACCAGGAATATCTTCCTTGGAAGCAGGATCATCATACTTCTTGCCCTGCTTGACACTCAAGCTCTTCAACATTTTGCGAACTGTCTCGTGTTAGTGACATTGAATGACAACGCAGACGGAAAATACTCACTCCTCTTGTTCTCCATATCCTTGGACTTGAGTCCCTTGTAGAGCAATCGAATGCCAAGTCTGACGTAGACACTCATCTTTTCCTCGTTGATCTGGCCCGTGAGACGATCCTGGACCAGGATGTTGGCCGAGTTGGCACCCAGCTTGTAACCACCGTACGAGATCTTGGTAATGACCTTGGAGTACCATTTCCTCTGTGCCTGACTGGCAGTGACGAAGCCTCCCATCATGATGGAGTTGACCTGGCGCCAATCTTGACTGGCGCAGGTAGCAATGTGGGTAATGATGTCCGTGTCCTTGCGCTTGTTGAGACGCGGCTGGTGGCAGATGGGACATTCCCTAATTTCAACAACGTGCTCTTCGCTCTTGTTGACGTTGAGATCGTCCTTTTCAAGATTCTCGCCTTCCTCGCCGGCTGCACTCATGTTGGGAACAACAATTGTAGCTGTAGAGGGTTGCTCGCCCTGTACGGTGGACTCCTGAGAGCTCAGTGTAAAGGAGCCCTCCTCGCCAGGAGTGTCAGTCGGAGTCGAGCTGCCGCTTGACGGCGAGTGGCCTGGCACACTCAACATGTGCTTTACCTTGTCAGCATCTGGCAACACACTCCTGACCTTGTCGCCAACCGTTTTTGGTCCGCTCTTCTGCTCCAATTGGTCCTCCAGACAAATGACGGCCTCGTCGATGGTGAGATTACTAGTCTCTTCACCGTTGGAAGCCTTGTGCGGGAATCTTTGGAAGAAGCTATCGATGGTGGATTCTCTCAGTGTTGACCCGAGCGTGTCCAACATAGTCGTCAACTCGACCTTGGAGATTTCTCCACTCTCATCCGTGTCGTATTGTCTCAACATGGCTCTCCAGAATTGTTGTCGGAGTGCAGGATAGGGCATGTACTTGGCGCGAATAAACAGCTGCGGGTTGTGCTTGGCCTCCCACTTTTCTGCATTCTTCATCTTCAAGGGAACCGTGAACGGAACGAAGTCGGGGTCGTCTGCAGCAGCTTCACCGGCCTCACCACCACTTGCGTTCAAGACGGGTAGCTGCTCCGGGGCTAAGAGGTTCGGATCGGGATTGGATGCAACAGCCGCAGGCGAGTCGTTCAGGCCCGACATGGTAGAGGGGTTTTTGGACAGCGGCGGGCGCATCTTGTTCAGACTCTGCGACGACGCCGTTCTCGACATTCCCAATTTGGCCAACCGGGACTTTTTGACAGGTGCGAACTCCTGGGGGTCCTTGAGATCGTACAGACCGGTCTCAGGGTCTGCCTTGGGCGATTTATCAACAATCTCCTGCAAAGGGAACGAGGTCGAAGCAATGAAGTCGTTTCCAGAGTACTTGTCGCGGTCAATGACGGTAAAGGAGAACGAGTACGTCTGCTCATGACTAAGAACCTGGAAGAGCATCTTCTCGTTGAACACGGGGTTGAGATTATGACGCACGACCTTGGTTCGGTACGTCTTCTTTCCGAGAGAAGCCACCACGAAGGGGTCCATGTCGAAACTAGTCTTTGTGAAGTTGGACTCGGGCGGCAAATCAGTGATGCTGCCAATCTCCAAGAAGACGAGTCCGACCACATCACTTCCGCCGTTGACAAACTCGTAAGGGTTCTTTCTCTTCTTGCGTTTGAGTCCCTTGATTCTCATTCTCCGCTTTCGCTTCTCAATGGCCTCGGGCTTGGTAGGATCCTCGTCCTCGGGAGTGTCGTCGTCGTCGAGCACATCTTCGTCGTAGTCCTCGTCGTCATCCTGAGAGTTGTCGGTTCCGCTACGCTGAAGGTCGGTCGCTGGCCCATTGCCCTTGGAGGAGGTTCTCGGCCCGAGTATCGGGGTTCTCGTAGGGGTGACGTTTCGGGAGGGCACGTCGGACACGGACCTGGCGAGCGTGCGGAGCTTCTCGAGTACCTGCGCCGGGGTTGCGGCAGTGTCGTTGGAATCGAAAATGTTGAACTGGAGCAGGACTTCTCCCGAAACCACACTGTCCTTGCTGCCGGTTCTCTTGCTCCTCAGAGGAATCCATCGGGCCTCCTGCTCATCCTTGTCGTTGTTGAATATCTCCTCGAGAGCCAGGTCAAACTCGCCCAAGTAGTCTTTTCCAAATCGGTCCTTGTCCCAACAGGTCGCTTCCAAGAGGAGGTTCTCGATGCCGCTGATGGGAAAGGTCGCAATAACATTCCATTCGGGGTTCAATGTCTTGGGAACGCAGTGCGAAACGAATCTGTTTTCGCCGCAGTTCAATTGGAGGTACTGCGGAAGATTCGAGGTTAGTTACAGGTTCCGCCTGAGCTTATTTGTAAAGCTCGAATTAAAGGAGCTGCAGGAAAACATTACAGGATCAGAGGTTCCGCTGCGGTCCTTGGCGGCCAAGTTTCTTGCCTATTTCGCGATACGCATGTTAGTCTCCGAGGCTCCGACTGACAGCTGTGCCCCTCCCTCTCGTTGATTCAAACTCGAGGGAGGCGTCTCTCCAAAGGGGGAGATATCTCTCTTACACGAAGAACGATAACTTTCAGGACCAGGCCAGCGCCCCCCTTGGCCTCGGGGCTCGAAGTCTCTGCCTTGGCGGATCGCATCGGGCTGGTGCTGCGACTGTTTGTGGATGAATTGGTGTTGGTTCTGGAGGTGGTCCGCTTCAGGCGGTTGGGGATGAGGGAAACCATTTTGAATTCCCAGTTTCAGGGGCAGGGCGGGCGTCCGCTGGCTGGGCGGGCGCTGCCAAGTTTCTTGCGATTTGCGTTCCAAGGAGGGGACGGGAGCGGGCGAGTCGAGCTGCACAATGAGTGACGTGGGTGATCCGAAATCCCCTATCCTATTGGGCACTGGAGGCCTTTCCCCAAGGAGAGCTGAAGGTTGGAGGAAGCGTTTCCAAGAGCCCGCAGCTCACTACCCGTATGCACTGTAGGTCGGTGGGATGGGCGCGTGTTTATGCTGGCTTGGCTGCTTCGGTCGTGTGGCAGTGAGGTAGGTTTACGCATGTACTGGCCGGCACTAGGCGCTGCTGGCTGAATGAATGGTGTCAAGAGCAACCACCCAGCTGGACTGAAGGTCTCGGGAAGCTGAGAAAAGGCCAACAACCTTGCAAGGTAGACGATGATGGAGGGGAGAGAGTAAAAGGATGAAGAAAAAGAAGTAGACTATGATTTTCAAAAGCCCAAAAAAAACAAAAGGCCGTTATTACAGACTGACTAGGAGCTGGATATGAGGCTGAACGAGTCGGGTCGGGTGGGCATGCGACAGCTCCTACGGTTTACTTTTGAGTGAATGAGAGAGGTGCTGGCTTGGCTGGCTTGCTGTTCGTTATTAGCACCGAATTAATTAACGAGCTACTCCTCCCTCCCCCTCTTCAATGGTGTCTTCCCCCTTACGCCTAGCACAGCACAGGCTAGGATGCTGCTGGCTTGAGAACGACCGGAGCGTCAAACCGTCGAGCGCCCACCCCAGAGGTTCCCGTCATGCCAAGAAATCGCGCGTTCGATGGCGGGGCAATGCTTCCGTCATTCACGAGCTGGAAGGAAAGAAACTGGAGAAGTGGGAAGCGTGTTCCCGGCGCCGTCTATGTGTTTGTTTTGGTTCCCTGGGAAAGATGGATTATCGTAGTACTGCAATTCCGAATTAAGATCAGACGGGTGGAAAAGGGCGCCCTTCCACTCGGCAAAGCAGTGGACGTGGACGTGCACGTCACTAGAGAATAAGGCTGGAGCTGAAAGGTGGGCTGCCAGGACACAGAAGCATTGAGGAAAAGGAGAGGGGGGAAAGACGGAGATGGAGAGAAGTCAAGTCAACATCAAAGTTCGAGACAGTCGAAGGAAATCCGTTGCATTTCATCAAAGGTAATATGCCACGTATCTAGGTACTCTACTGTACCATCACTGTAGAGAAAGATACGCAACATTTCCAGCGTCATGAGTAAGAACCGAGATGCGCAAACCACGGATGGCACAGCTGGCAAAAACGCGCCGAGGATGCGTGAATAACGCACCAATTCGGGCAATTGCAGTATGAAGGCGTTGGACATCTCGAAATATCACTGTAGTAATCTGATGCATCACTTACCTCATGTGTATCATCGTATGCCTGTCACTTTGTAGCTGACTGCGTCGATTCAATCAGGATCTGATCGGCAAGGGATAGCCGCTTCCAACCGGGCAGTGTGCATCAGAATCGACCATCGTTGTCGAATCCTCATATATCATATGTCAAGCAAGTCATCATGAATGCATCCCCCCGAGCCCCCCATCCGACCATGGATGTATGCACAGGTAGCTGTCATCGCTCGAATTATTGTCGATCCACAAGGGTAGAAGCAAACCAGCCTGGTCTCTTCCATTCGTTATCCTATACAAATCCTCTTCCATCAACACCCACAACGAAGAGATCGTCGACAGGGAACTTGGCCGGCATCTCTTTGACGCAATGCACACACGCGACCCAGTGCCACTGTCTCGGTCCTTCGGGGGCTCAGCAAGCTCCCGCCTACTGTAACAGCGTAAATAGAAGGTTGACATATGCTCGAATCCCAGCACAAACGACCGTGCATGACAACTCGATAATGTGGAAAAGGCAAAGGAAACTGTTCAATAGACATGGTTACACTTCACACCGGCTGCCCGCGGTCGACGGCTCTGTCAACTTTCAAGGGATACGAGGGACCAACAGAACAAATGTCCGGGATGTTCGGAAACGGGAACGCACGGGCGACTAGCCTAGGCCAACAAGGTCCCAATATAAGTGCGTCCTGGCAGTCGTGTTGCTGCTCCGTATATTCCGCATTGCAACACGATGGAATATGTGGTTGAACTTTACTGCTTACAGCCTGCGTCAATATCAGAAACAAGTGCCCACTACCCGTACATCACGGCTTGCACGGCCGGTTATGGCGGGGGCTCGGCTCGGTTGCGAGTGCGTAAATTCATCGTAAGCTAGCATCACGATTCACTATTCCATCGTTGCTCATTGGTGCGATCCACCTCTTCCTTCGCTATTTTAGGGCTGCGGGACTCTTTTCTTTTTCCTGTATTCTAGGTTAGGTAGCCAATGCGAATAAGAGGCCAAGGAATTGTACGAGGCGGCAAAGTTCCCTATCTAGCATCTATGTTCTGAACTTTGAACTCTGCCGTCTCGAACAAGACATTGCCACGAGTCTTATCAGGCATCTTTGGGGGTCACAGAGTCGCAGATCATGAAACACTGCTTGGCAGAATAGATTCGCTGAGGGCCATCTCACCCCCAACGCTGTCAAGACTTGTTGTACCACTGTCGTTAACACGACGCGTTATAGCTGTCAACTCTTGCTGCAGAAATGTTTCGTGGCTCTGAGCAACAAGGTTTGCACGCGACATGTCGCACAAAATGCCTCACAGCCACGGGGAACATTCTTGTTGCTTTAAAAATAGAAACGTGTTCAAATGGGAAATGTTTATTGGTGTATGGTGTATTGCCAATCTATAGTGCACGTCTACCACATCTTCTAAACGAGCATTCCTGCTTGGTACCACTGTATAATCATCGCTCCTCCCAAAGAAGTCTTCTGTGTCAAGTCTTGTACGAAACCCATTACGCCTTGCTAATGCTCATGTGTGTGCGCGCGTGTATATACGGAGCAATCCAGTCCCCGCCCGAGAGCATAAAAGAAAAAAGTAGTTCGACGCCGTATAAGATATGCAAAGGTAAAGTCGGAAGAGGCCGGCGCCATTATGCCTGGACCTGGGTGGTAGCAGAGACCTGCGAGACCTCGACGGCGGGCGTCTTGAGCTCCGTGTAGGCCTCGGGCCACAAGAACATCTTGTCCTCGCGGGTGGGCGACATGACGGCGAAGCGGGGGATGGCCTGCTTGCTGGAGACGCGGCGCCACATGTTGGCGCGCGGGTTGAAGATGGCGGGCAGGCCGTGCCCGGCCGTCTTCTCCTCGTCCTCCTTGCGGATCTCCACGAGCTTGACCTGGATGTCGGCGAACGTGTCAAAGGGGATGTACTTGATGCTGTGCTCGACGCAGTACTCCTCGAGGCGCAGGCCGCGGCGCGCGAACAGCACGTCGGCCTCGCGGGCGGCCGGCAGGTCCGACACGCCATCGCCGATGAAGACGATCAGCGGGATGGTGCCGTCCTCGCACGTGAGCTCGGCCTGGGCGCGGGCCTCGTTGACCGAGAGCGCCTTGTCGTGGCCGAGCTCCGTGTCGTGCCTCCAGATGGGCTTCCACGAGGAGCCGTCGTCCTTGATCTCGGCGTCGTTGGCGATGATCTGGATGTGCGCCGACTCCTCCTCGCCGAGGAAGGTGTCGAGCACCTTGCGGAGAATGGGCTTCAGGCCGGCCGAGATGACGTTGAAGGGAATCTCGTTGGCCAGGCACCACTTGTGGAAGGTCTGGAAGTCGCGGTCGATCTCGAGGGTCTTCTCCATGACCTCGAATCCATCGTCAAAGGGCACGTTCAGGGATCCCCACATCTCCTCTGATACGTCCCTGAAGGATCGCTCGCCGGTCTTGATCTGTTCGTCGAGCAACTCGCGTTTCTTCGAGCCACATCCGTAAGCGTCGAACAGCACATGGCCGGTATCTTGCATGAAGATGGTGCCATCGAAGTCTGGGGCTTGTTAGTCTATAGTCTCTAAGAGCCCGGCAACTATGCAAAAACTACACGAGATCTTTTGCACGTAGTGCCCTCGTATAGTTGAGGAATGTTGAATCGGTCGTACCTGAGAAGCAGATGACCTTTCTCTTCTTGGGGGTCTCAGGCACAATGGCCTTGACCTGCGGGACAGGAGGGGCGACAGCGGCAGGCATCGCGATATAGTTCTGAGTCGAATGTATAAGATGACTTCGTGTATGTGTATAGGTCGAGGCTTGTCTATGTGTCTATTTTATATGAGACAAACAAGACTAATGTATGCAAAGCTGACTAGTACAGGAAAAGAGTTCACGGGAATTTTCGAGAGGAGGAGGGTGCCGGCGCACGACAGATGATAGAGGCAATTTATAGATTCAGTCCACCTCATCACGATGTAGACTAAGACCCGTCCGCCAGATAGCAAGTCGGAGTGGGTCGGGAGTGAAAGAAAATCTGCCACCCCGCGAGCATGACCCATCCTTGGGCTCCCCGGCCTGGTAGGCCCATGAAGTTCTCGTCCGCTCGACGGCTAGACGAGACCACGGGTAGTGGAGATGAGGGATCCTGCTCACCTGCATGTGCAGAGGAAGACGAAGGCAAGGGCTCCGCCGAAACTGGAATTTCAACCACACAGGCCTTGACGGGAGTTGGCCCTGGCATGGGTTGCGGCATAAGACGTGGCTGCTGTGATATCTATTCGCCATGACACAAATCCCACATCATGATCCATATTTGCCAGCCCAAGATCACCATTCTGATTATTCGAGAAAGCTCCGTTATTTGGTAAATCTGTGCCTCGCTCGAGGGGAAAAGACTGGAGACGAGACGAGACGACGGCTGCCGATCCGGATCGGCCATGTTACGAGTAACGGCGTGCGGCTCACTACAGTCACAGAGCATGTACCTCGTACACTACATACCATCGGGCAGCAGGTTGCCGCTTGTTGATTCGCCTCCCTATGGAGCCCCAGCCAGTCTCATGGCGTTCCAGGCCATCTCGGGCGCCTGGACGCCTATAGCCACGGAGATCCCAGCACCCCCCAAGTCGACAAGATCTTCACACGACATGCGGCTTGCGAGATCGCCCATTGCCGTTCAGGGCAAGTCGCTGGGCTCTGGCTCGCTGTGATACGACGAGGAGATAGGAGCCCGTGGCCAGGGAAGGCCTGGGAGCAGCGCGTCTGGCGCAGATTAGGTTTCTCTGGTGTTTCCCTGGTCTCGCCGTCTACTGGGCGGGCGAGAAGATCAGGACATGGGAAATGTCGATTTGCTGCAACCATGAATGCCATGCCACCCTGCGCGCCTACTAGCTTGTAACGAGACCACAGTCGAGTCACGACATGGCGGTGTTGACATGTGCCCGGGTTGGTTCGTCAGCAACAAACCAATGCTTCTTCTTTTCGATCCGATCGATGTCGAGAAAAGAAGGCCCGAGTGCCCCGGATTTCACTCATATGATGTCATTGCAAAATCTCCGCCTTCGCGGAACAATTTGCGGGTTGCATTGGGAAACCCCCCGCCAAAATTGTGTGGGCGGCGGCCTTATCTGGAGACTGGGAACGAAGAGCCAGCCAGCAAGCAGTTCGGTATGCGGCGAACGGTACAGAGTACTGCAGGCCTCATTGGCTGTACGGCAAGAGTCCAATCAATAGTATTCTGGATGGTGCCCCCCAGCCGCGGCCATTCCCAACTGAGACTGGGGCTCCAGGCTTATGCAGTCGACTTTGGATCCTCCCCATGGGCTTCTTGTTTTTCGAAGAAGCTAGATTGGAAACATCGTGGCCTGCAAGCCCCTGAGCGGCCAGCAAAGCGGTGAGGGGCTCTTTCGAATCGATGTCCCTAGGCCGCCGCAAATCAACAAATTGGTGCGTGCTATGGCAATGGCACGTTGGATGGAATGAGGGGCAATGGAGGGGCAGTTTCGTGATTTCTTCCGTCCTGCCCTAGCAACAAAAGGATAATCCCTTTGCCCCTAGACATCGTGACAAACCCTTTGCACTGTCACAGCCCGGAGTGTACTTTCATCTGGGTATCTGCAGGAATCGCCGAGCATGAGGCTGGTTTCTCACAATGGCAAGATCAATTGAATATCCGGCAACTCATCGTGAATGTTCCACAAGTGTTTGTAACAGCTTGACGATAATGCACAAGGTCGAAGATGGTGGCGATTTTGCCCACGTCAATTTGCCCTGATGTATCTGCCTGCTGCTTGTCAGACTTTAGAACCTCGACTTGATAGCATGGCTCGCATGGGAATTAGGATTGCTATCCGATATACGACTCCGTGCCTACCACCCATGTCGAAATGACAATCCGCTAACCTAAATGCATCGTGGGCATTAATGAGCCCAACTATATCCGTATGGTGACAGTGGCTAGTTGGCTAAAGTACAGGTGAGTAGCAGGTAGAAGGAATTTCTCGAGTCAAGAATATGAGATCTTCCTCGTCATTGTGCATGAGTGCCATCGCAGAGGACTTTCCTTCTACCAGACGCCCGCTCATGCAGTCACGATGCTAGATTGCAGGCCTCTCTGAGATGCAATGACGTCTGCTTGCTGACCGGGCTACAGAGCCAAGCCCTGTGACTTTGGGGTTCCTGCAGATATGCTGCCTAGGAGAACCCAACCACCAGGCTTGTATAATATGCAGGTTGCATCGTTCCCTGGGCAGTCATCTGAGCAGCCAGTCACATCCCGCCGGAGTCTTTCTTGCGAGGTCAGCCAACAGCCAGACCGCTCAAATTCCATCACCAGTGAGAAGAATCATTATGAGGGCGTTGTGACAAGATGGACTTCACCATCGTGCCATCGCGGACCATTGGGACATGGTCTGCAAAATTTAAAAGACGGCCCTGCAGTCAGTGTGATTATCTGGTTGATCACTTCTCTCCCAAGTTTTATGTGTATGATTTCACAACCGCTTGATCCTTCAATAATTGCAACCACTGCTGTTGCATATGATATAATGGGATGACGTTGGAACGTCCCTATGATGGCCGCGAACCACAAAAGCACGCCGACATGGTAATTCATCTTCACTTTCAATGGGTAAGCCCGCTAAGATCGTCGAGTTGCAGACACGGTCGGTCTCCGAACAGTCACATGAGCCAGGACCGGCTCGATTTTGTCTTACCTGGGAGCCTGACACCTGAGTCGTGGTTGGTTTCCTGACAGCTCGTGCATTAACAATTCTGTAGCAATGCTTTCAAGCACGGTTCGGATACTGACTTAATGCAAGTATCTAATTCGTCTGTAACACAATCTGTACTATATATTCCCAGCCCATTGGCGTTCTCAATAGTAACTTACCTCTCCATAACAGCACCTTAGCAAGCAATACAGATGTAGCTTAGGTATTGTTGATACCCTCAAGAATCGACGGGCAATGATTTAAATTGTTTGAACTGACTCGCTTGGAAATGGCATGAATAGTGATCTATTTGGCATTCTCTTTTTTAAAATGTAGTAGCTTTTCCGATCGCCATATGCGTCTAGTTGTGCAACGATGCCCGTTGCGCCGTTGATCGCTATCGTACCGTGGTCCAAGTTTATCGTATCGCGTCCTCTTCCTCAAATCTATGCAGAAGCGACCTTGGGCTTGAACTTGGATGCTGCCTTCTCGAATTCCGACTTCTTCTCCTGCCAGTCGAGCAGCAATGGGTGTGACGGGGCGGCCTTCTCCAGAGCGCTGCGAAGAGTGGTTAGAAACAGCCATGATACAGAATGCCACGCAAACAAATAACTTACGCCACAGCCTCCTGTCTGTCTTGTCCGGTGACCGTCTTGAGCACCACCATGTTGGCGAGTGCATCGGCGTTTTGCGGCTCCTTTTGCAGCGCCTGGTCGAGGGCGGCTTGTGCTTCTTCGTAACGCTGCAAGTGGATCTCGGTCACGGCTTGGGAGATGAGGGAGGTTATCGACGACGACGCGGGTGTCTGGGCCAGCTCTTCGAATACGTAGAATGATTGCTGGTACTTCTCTCCGCCCTATGACTTTGTATTAGCACATATGAAATGTCTCCCAATCCAAACTCTGGCCATGCCAAATGCGTACCTCTCGAAGTCCTACCCACGACTCGGCCAAGTTGACAAGTAGACTGTCTTGGGCCCAGCTGCGCGCGGCCTTGACCTCCTTCTGGGCGAGGTCGAGCCTGTTCTGCTGGAGGTGAATCTGGACGATGAGGGCAACGGCCTCCAGGTTCCCCGAGTGCTGCGAGAGGAGGGCTAGAGCCTCCTCGCTCTTGCCAGCCGCCTGCAGCACGGCACCTCCCACGACCTGCACTATGCCATTGTCTCCGTGTGCGGCGGCGAGGTCCTCGACGGTCTTGACGGCCTCGTCCGAGGAGCCGAGGCGCTGGCTGGCGAGCGCGGCGACGGCCTGGAGCTCTGGTTCCGATGCGCCCTTGGTCTCTGCCAACACCTCGCTCGCTTGTCCCTGGGCGATCTGCGCGCGCAGCACCAGCACCTTGGCGGGCAGCTCGTTCTCGGGGCTGAAGACGGAGGTGTCGAAGTCGACGACCTCCTGGTATTGTGTCTGGTGGAAGTGGTTGTGAATGTTCACGAGCTCGCCCTCTGCACTGTAGGGATCCATTGTCGTCGTTGGGGGTTCGAGGTTGAATGTGCAATTGGTGTTTGGTGATAGCTACCGCGATTGATACTGGACAGCTTTGTGGTTGTTGTACGTATTCAGGCCAGCGGAAGAAGCCGCCAGGTGGCAGTCGCAATAAGGAGGCGCTAAGCTCCTGGGTACCCCTGGAAACTGCCCCGCTGGTTGATTGGTTGTGGCCTGGACCCCTACAAAGCTCCAAGGAGCCAGAATATAGTACTGTGGAGGAGTCTGGANCCCGCTGGTTGATTGGTTGTGGCCTGGACCCCTACAAAGCTCCAAGGAGCCAGAATATAGTACTGTGGAGTCTGGACCTAAGCTCCCAATATTGCTGTCCTGTTCTCCTTCTTTTCTGAAGCAGGGCTTCTTTTGATTGTTATAAACGATGCACTTTGATACAGAGGTAGAAGGGAAAAAAGCATATTGGTTAAAGAACGTTTATAACACATCATTCAATCTTCTTGGTCGGACTGTGAGCCGAAAGAAATGAATCTTATATTGGACTCAGTTTTTGCTACTGACGAAACGTCAAAAGCAATACTTTCGTAAGAAGCGTACATTCTTCATGAGGAGGTAGAAGTATACATACTTCATGAGGAGGTAGAAGTATACATACTTCATGAGGAGGTGAGTACATCTTGTAATAACCTTAATGCTGTGTTTTGGAGGAGAAATCTAGGATGACATATTGTTCCAAAAAAAAAAGAAGATTTGTTCGAGATGTCGGACATGGATTGACCGCGTTAAGCAAGCGAATATTTTGTTCAACGCTGCATCTGAGGGACTCGTGAGCATGCCAGCCAGAATTTGGAATTGCTACAAGAGATTTTATGGAGTTTTGAGTGCACATCACACATGCATATTTCCAGGAGGAAAATCCAAAGTCAAGTTTAAGATTGTATTTTATGTAGCAATGCTCAGAATGCCAAGACTAAGAGAGAGAGAGAAATCAGAATCACAATGCGCCACAACCCTTCCAGAGCATCGTCAGTCATTCGCAGAACCGGGATCACGCCGAACTCATTGGCATTGTAGAGAACTAGCCAGCTACAATCAGTGCTTCTTGCTGAAAGTAGTTCTCAGAGGCAAGTCGGTGTCAATGCCTCGGCCGTCCTGCATGTGCTTGTCGAAGCTCACAGTCGACATCTGGACCTTCTCGAACAGGCTTCCGTCGAGCACAGGCGCCGCCGGCGGGGCGCGGCCAAGGCTGTGCGCCATCTTGACATCGTCGGCGAACTTGTAGTTGGCCAGGCTGGAGGCGACCTGGAACGCGTTGCGGATCTGTCGGCCGTTCCAGCAGGCCGTCAGGCGGGCGTTGTCCTCGTAGTGCTTGGCGGCAAAGGACAGGACGTCGTCCTCCTTGATAACGAGGGGCTGGTCGCCCGTCATGCTGCAGCGCTGATTTTCAATGGCACGCAGCTTGGCGATATTGAGACGGAAGATGTCGCGCGTCTGCGTCTTGTCCAGGGGCGGGTAGTACAGCGACATGTGGATACGCGACTTGAAGGCGTCGTCGATGCTGCCGACGCGGTTGGTCGTCAGGAATAGCAGGCCGTTGTAGTACTCGAGCACGCGCAGGAACACCGAGACCAGGGCGTTGCGGTTCATGTCGTCGTTGGAACGCTGCGTCAGGAACACGTCGGCCTCGTCGAGCAGCAGTACACAGTCCCACAGATGGGCCAGGCGGAAGACGTTGGTCAGCGAAGACTCGACCTCGGAGGGTGTCAGACCGAGGTCACCGCAAGTGATGACGAACAGCGGCTTGCGGTTCTCCATGGCCACGGCCTCAGCAGTCGCTGTCTTGCCCACACCGGGCACACCGTGAAGGAGGACAACAAGACCACGACCCTTGCCCTGGATCAAGTCCTGGCCAGTTCCCTCGACGGGGACTTCTGCATAGCGACGCTCCAGTCCCTTCTTCTGGAAGTGAGAAACAACGAGACCGCGAACAATGTCCTTGTAGTCCTTCTGGATGCTCAGACTCTCGAAGACGCCCTGGTCACGGCGGATAGGCTGCAGGAAGTTGATGTTGACGGGCACGAATCTGCGCTCACGCAGAGCATAGGCGAACATGCGCCTAGGCAGAAGGATGAGGTCCTCCTCGCGCAACTCCAGAGCGGTGGGATCCTTCTCGTAGCGACGAGTTCCGCGGACTCTCTGGCGCAGGAACTTGTCTACATTGAGGTTCTCGCGACGCTGCCAGACATCTACACCATCTCTGGTCTGGATGAACTCAGATACAGTATAGGCACGCTTGCCACGAGCGCCGTCATACCATTGCTGAATATCCATCTCGTCCTGGTCAGCATTGCAGAGAATGGGTTTGGTCAATGCCGGGGTATGGAATCTGGGACGCCAGTCGGGATTCCTGTGGTAGGCCTCCATCATGTCGACAATGACATCGCTCTCCACAAACTCTGGGTGGCGCATCTCGTCATTGTTCTCGTCCTTGAGAATCTCATCTTCAGGGTCCTCAGTGTCGAAAGGTGGGTTGCGCGTCAGAGTCCAAGCAGAGTACGACTGGTGGCGGTTGCCGGCCTCCAAGAATTTCTGGAAGCTGCGTCCTTGGGACTTCAAAGTGTCCAGGACATTTTGATGGTCCTCCCAGAAGCGAATCGGGAAGACCTCCAGGCTGTCGATGGAACGCTCGCCGGGGAAGTTCTCAATCTCGAACATGTGGCGGACAGCACCAAACCCAGTACCATCGTGGTCGATGTAGTAGGCGTAGATCTTGAAGCCTTCGTTCTTAACTTCCTGGAACTCATCGGCGTAGAACTCGCCTCCCGCCTTGGGATACGAAATGTCGACTTCTGGTGATTCCACTCGGTAGATGCGCCACACCTCGTGATAACGGCCTCCGGTCTCGCCAGCAGAAGGGAAGTAGATCAGATCACCGACGCGGAACAGAGACCACAGGTCATCGTATCTGACATCGGTAGCTGAGTTGCTATCGAATTTGTGGTAGAGTGGCAAAATCTCCTCGTCCACAAAGTTGACATAGCAGCGCATGTCACGCAGAGCCTCTGTGCTGTCCATGAACATGTCAATGTCCTCGGCCTGCGAGTCGACTGACGCCAGTGAGATATCATCGGGGAAATCCTCGCCAGTCTCGTTGTTCTGGGCGTCTTCACCCGTCTCTCCCGACGTAGTAGAGCCACTGGGCTTCTCGACGACGTCCACGTCGTCAAGAGTATCGACTCCCCTCGAGGGAACATCGTCCAGATCTTCCACGTCACCCCACTTCTCCTCCAAGGAAGCCAAGATGGCCTTCATCTTCGGTTGGAAGTAGACCAAGGACCTGAAAGGCCGGAGGAACGTACGTGGGGAAGATCTCTTGTAGGTCTCATTGAACAGGGCAGTGAGATGACCCAGCACGGGCTGGGACTGAATGCGAACACGCTGGATCTGTCCGCCGGGAATCTGAGATACGTCGACCTTCTTGGCTTTCGCGAGTCTCTCCTCCCTTCTCGCCCGGTCCTGGGCAGAAGCAGAAGCCTTGTTCTGAGGCCCCTCGGTCTTGCCGCCACTCCATTCTTTCATCCAGCTCTCGCGGATGCGGGCATAGTCCTCCTTGCGTCGAAGTGCCTGCTCCTGTCTGATCTGGGACTGGAGATTGGAGTTGGCCACCAAGACCTCGATGGCGTACTCCTGCTTGTCAAGGTCTTGGAAGTGGTTCTTGAAGTCCTCCCAGTTGACCTTGCGGACCTCGGGGATCTTGGGTCGCCATTTGGCTTCCACGCGTAGCTGGTCTGACAGGACGCGCTCACGGCGCTCGGCCTTCTTCTGAGCCTTCAGGTATTCCTCGTCATAGTGACGGACACCTCCATATCTGCTGGATTCGTTCAACTGCTTGCGAGGGGCTCTGCCGCCACGTGCAGTCTGCTTGGTACGAGCCATGATGATTTCAACCCAATGAGGCCAGTTGAAACTTGGATGGATAGAAGAGTGGGAACAGAATTCCGAAGCAGTTCGTTCTGCTTCTTGATGATATATGAAAGGAGGAGAAGGATGAAGATACTGAATGGCTGAAGGACGATGTTTCGACTTGACGACTCTGGTCCTATATGTACTCAGAGCGGCTCATGGAGAACACAGGCAGCAATGCCTTCCCCGACATAATGCACGTAGGCAGCCGGAGCCGCAATACCTGTGGACCGCCGTAGCGGCCGTGCTTGAGGCTGCCGGGTGACTCATGATGATTGCCGGGTCCGTGAGCCATGAGGCTCTCCATTGGCCACTCCTCATCAGCTACGATCGACCGTGCTGCAGAATACTAGCTTCGGATCATACATACACGGGTACTGCCTGGTAGGATCTTCATGTCGACGTGGAGACGATACCATGGTGCACTCTCATAGGTCGAGACGAAAACAAGTGGCAGGATGTGATATGAGGTGATGCGATGCTAGATGAGAAGAGCGGCGCGTTGGCTGGTGATGGTGCCTGATCTTGTGTGGTCTAGGTCTGGGGAGTCCTGGTTGGAGGCTGAGCTTGAAGTTGATAGCACAACGCACTGGAGCCGGGCGAGCTGGGGAGGATCCACCATTGCAGGCAGCCGCCCCGCGCTTGGCTGTTTGTGGTTAAATATCTGGATTGGGTGCACTAGTTAGCGGGTTTATACACATGCACTTCACTGGGGCTACAGATACACGCTGCAGATGAGTGAAAGTTCCAGTCGCACTCATTGATCATTGTGGTTGGTACCCATATCTGCGACTAGCTGAAAAGAGTGACTCCGACGAGATGTGGTGCGCACTTGGAACGTTTATCTAAAGACTGTTGATGCGAATCTTGAAGGCGAATCGAATCCATCTGAAGTATACCCTTGTACGGCACGAGGTACATTGCTACATATTGTCCAATATTCGTGTAAACCAACCAAAGTTCTATGGCCCCCGTCAGTGACAGCCACCGGAGCGTCTCTGCAAGACTGAAAAGGGCGTTTTCCTGGCTTGGTCGCTGCGTTCAAGTAGGTGAATAATATGGTCTGATACGTTATCTGCCTACATAATGGCCTGAGTGCTGGCGTGTACACATGCGTTGTCAACCGAGACTTGCGGAGTCTGCGGCCGCCTCTGACTTTTAGTTCTTACATTGTACTGTGCCCCGCCACGCCCACGAGCCGAGACCCCTTGGGTGCCGACACTGACATCAAAACAATATATTTCGACTGCGCGAATGGCTTGGAACCTGGCATCCCATCCGCTTTTTGTACAATCAGAACTACTCGCAGGGCTCGCGGAGTGCTTAAGACAAGCTCATTCGCACGGGCGTTACTTTATACAAAGATAGATCACTGTCTTGGGGCAAAAGTTGAAGGAGAAATAAAGAGCAAGAAGTGTCATGAGCCCTAGACGACCATGACAGTAAGTGTTCGTGCCTACCGACGATGGATGAAATACGACAATAATTCTTTCATCATTTTCCGAATCTAGTCTGGGGCCATTACTTCACTTGATGCACATTGTCTTGGCGAACCTTGTCGAAGGAAAAAAATAACATGCACAATTCGCTTTCACAGGGTCTCACCCGTGCTTCTTCCATTTATTGCAAATATGTAATCCTTTTGGTGGACGCTGATTTAGTAAAACACTGCATGCTGAAACGATGTCCTGTTCGTCGTGAAGAAAGCTCCCTTTGCAGCCTCCTAGCAGGGACGAGAACTTGGATGACTTGGGCACTCTTGAGGAACGATGGGAAGCCACAAATAGGAACTTGAAGGCAACTCTTGGGCAGGAAACGGAACCCCATCAATACCTAGGTAGAGAGTACCGGGAACCCAGAGATCATTTAGCTCAGCAGCACTACGAAACCGCCAATAGTTCGAATTGCCCGCCAGAAGAGGGAAGCACCCAGCAAACAGGGCACCAACAAAGCCATGAACGACTTTGCAAAGTTGGTCAAGCTCATCGAACTGGACAGCATGGCATCGGATACTAGGACGACAATTGCAATGCCGAGAGCGAGACTGTCATGATATCAGAGAGGACTCGAGCCGGCTTCCGGCAAGGGAGACTTACAGTTGGCGCGCGTTGGTCCCAATTCTCCTGGTGTCGTGGTAGACCCATAGCGCAGTGAACAGGATTGCCGCCAGGCCAGCGCTGGTGGTTATGTTAGCATGGGCATAATGGCAATCAGTCAATCGCAGGTCAATCTCTCACCTCCAGGAGGATTCCAACCTCTCCTCGACGAATGCCTTGTATCCGTACTCAACATTGTGTAGCAGGGCAGAGATCAGGAACCAGGTCTCGTAATCCCTGATGCCAACTTGGCGCCTGCTGTTGAATATCCAAGACAGACCCAGGCATGCAGAGGCGGATATGCCAACGGAAAGATGCCAAGGCCACTGTGGCTCAAGAAGGGAGGTGTCTGTATCCTGAGACTGGAGAGCTGGGTCTCTGTAGCCGGTCGGTGATGCAGCCACTTGAGACGCCATGAGCATCATTCCCAGAAGGGATGTCATTACATTTGAGTGGGCATACGACAAGCCATGAAGAAGCAGCTGCTTCAAACCAGTCATTCGGGCTGTGACTTTCGACCCAAAATAGGCCACATCATATGAGATTCGCTTCTCTAGATTGGGAAGTTGTTGGTAGTGATTCTTCATGTCGGTAGGATACAATTTGGACTTGAGCGTTTCGATCGCTTGCTCCAACAGGCTGGACCATGAATGCGAAGCTTGTTGTTCAAAAAAGAAGTCGTCCATCAAGAGTTCGGGAGATGAATCCGTTGAAGGGCGCCGATGACGATGATTTGTGGTACCCAGAATAGGGCCGTAAAGAGTCATGATGGAGACCCGCGCTGATTTGAAGGGGGTAGTGACACAAAGGGACTTTATATACTGTTGAAGGACATTGGGGCGAGCCAGAATGGCGAGGTGGTGGTAGAGCCTGCGAGTTGTTGGTGACGTATCCGATGCCTTCGAGTACCAATGGCGCGATATGGAGGTCCAAACCTCCCGATCACGAGTATCTTCATCCTCGATTGCCATTCTATACCGTCCCAGGTCTCCCAGACACCCTATCCATGTGTCTTCAAAGGCTGGTACTGTCTCGTACAGTATAGCCATCATGGAGTAGGCGAGATGAATGAATGTCAGCATGTGCTCCAGAGAAGCCGGCAGGCGGTGTCGCAGCAGTTCTAGAAAAGAATGAATCCCATGGCGCCACATGCGGACTGGCATGGCATATTTGTGGGCAAGCCTTCGAAGGGCGGGACTTGCTGAAGGATGTTGAGAGGCCAAGAAAAAGTCATGATGCTCATGCAGCAATGTCCTATGCAGTGCGATCAAGGCCTGCCACTGCTCGTTATTGAGCTTTGGCCCACTTTGCGAACTCTGAGCATTGTCGACTTCGATACACTTACTCTCGACCATGACTAGACCGGCGTAAATGCCTTTGACTTCTGCAACGAGCTGTTCTTGGCTTATAGGCCTGGTCTCGGGTTGCTTGATCGATGGAGCTATTGGAATCTCCCTGGGGATAGGATCTGACTCTCTGGTCCGGCTGGCCTGGCTGGGTTTCGCGGCAGTCGTCTCTTCCGTTGGATTATTGGGGTCGTATAAACCTCTGTGTGTAGTCGGCGGTCTCCTCCCAAATCTGGGATCTTGGCGAGTTACTTTTGCAGCTCTCGGTCTTGAACGAGTTGTAGGTCTCGCCAATGGCTCATCGTGATTGTGGGCAGTACATGCTTCTAGGCAAACATCGCAGGAGTGGCCTGAGGGAGGAGCGCGAGAAACGCTTTTCTGTTTAGTTCGCTTCACCTCGGCCGTTAAGCCTTCCATGTTTGTCGCCGCCGAAAGATCTTTTTGCAGTCGAGAAGTGCTGTTCAATGTGAGAATCAAATGGTGCAATTCTTCCGCTGTAATTGATTTACCTCGCGCAGACTGTGGAAAATGCTAAAATCTATGTCCTTCTCCGTGGCTGGAAACTTTACTGAGATGACATTATCCGAGTCTCGGTGCGAGTGCGACAAGGGAAACAAAAAAATAATTGGTAGGTAGGTGCTTGTTGACATGTAGATGTTCAGGACTTGAAAAGTGGAGGAAGATATTATGGGAATGGAAAGAATGGCATCAAAACCGACTGTAGAGTGTGGAACTTGTATCGGGGAAATCCTTATGGTTCCCAGCTCTCACACTGGCTCGATTGGGTTGGGGTAGGGAATGACGCGAGATCGCCAACGTGGAAATCCAAGCAGGTTCTCGGACGCGAGGCTTGGAATCACGTAGGACTTTCTTCGGGAGGCAACCTGATGCCCAAACCCCGCACCCGGGCGCTTTGAAAGCTGAAAGTCTTTGCTACATTGATTACCGCATGGAAAACCCAAGATAAGCAACCTCTTGTTCTGTCCAAAGGCTTCATACACAACCATCGCCATGCTCTCGAGGTCTTTTCGAACTCAGTGATCTTCCTCCACTCCTTGTTTTAATCAACAATCTTTTACGACAAACGTATTGCCTGGCGAACTTTGACAGCTGCCGAGGAAGGAAAACGTCGAGAATATGACAACCAACTCTGTCCTGGCGGGCTCTCAGAGGTCGCAAGAACATAAGCAACAACCCGACGCATCTGACGTGCTCATCCCATCACAGAGATATTCATATGGACTCTTGCAAATTCCAGAGTATCCTGAGCCTTGGCCGATGCATCGATATTCAGATTCGGATTACCCGCCACGAAGATTGAGAACCAAAACGAGAATTCATTCTTTCGCGTCATCACGACCGATCGCAGAATCCGAAATGCATCCGATTGTCTTATTTCTCAGTGGCGCCTTCTCAATCATCACATCAATACTTGTCGGTCCATCTTTATTCCCATGCGAGAAAAGGACCGTGGTGGTAGATCCACTGACAGCTAGGGCTCGAGTGGACTTTTGCGTACGTGAACAAAATTGAGCCTCCTTTTGATCATTGCAATAACTAATACCAAACAGACAATTGTCGCGGAGTCGGGATCAAGATCACGGCTCATTCACTCACCAACAATCGTACTCATAGTAGTTCAGATTTACGCCCTCTCGACGATAGCTCTCCACCAATGCCGACCACGAGATAGGTGGAGGAATACCATCACGTTCGCCGTGGTCATGCTCGGGACTACGATGAACCTTCCGACGCACCTGAATGTGGCAACAATATTGGAACATATGGCAGTGAACCTGTCCCAATTAGTGTCATTAGGATTACTGCTCAGCGTCATCGGACACTCGTGTACACAAAAGCAACAAAGCACAAGGCTTGGTTCGCATGGAGATGGTCCAAGACTTGACCATACCACATCCCCGCATGAGAAACTCAGCATTAAACAGGAGAATGATTCGTCAGTATGAAGTCGACGTAGTTCGCCCCAGATTGCCTCAAGACGAATAGTCAGCAAACTGTTCCTTGGGAGAAGAGTATGGTAGCTGGACCAGAGGCCAACTGAGCATAGCAATATAGACTTATCTCCACATGACTCTTAATCATTCGTGGTACTTACAACCAAGTACGTCACGAGATGCCTAGCCGTCAATATCTCTTCAGACTCAATTGAAGTATGTAATAGGATAGGATATCTGCCCGGCCCGAAATGTAGCTCCAGTGCATCTGAACTTCAACAACAGGCGCCTCTTCTCCTGACAGGTCTAGCCGAATTCATTCAAACGAACGATGTGCAACTCATATCTTCGAGAACGAATTACCCTAGCTACCAGAACGACGACTCTCCGGCTCTAGGATCGGCGGTCCTCCGACAAAATCATCATGCTCCACTATTGCGCAATACCAATACCACATGGATGCGGGGAGTATAATAAGTCTGCGAGTGCATATACTTCCATCACTTTCGTGTGCATAAATTCGGGCGCCCATATGAACAATAAAAAAATCAACAGTTCGATGCCTATGATCAACTTTTCTCTGTTCCTTATCTTCTTCACCACCGTCGCCATCCTGGCGCTGCCAACCGACAGCAGCGGGGTCTCCATTGGCCCCGAAAATGGTCATCTTGTTATCGTCGGCGGTAATCTCCAGTCCGACACCATCTGGCAAAAGATTATAGAACTCGCTGGTGGACCCGATGCGCCAATCGTGGTGATTCCAACCGCCGGCGGTGAGCCGACGTACAACGACTCCTTATCCAGCGCCGTCTCTCTGCGCGACAACGGCGCTCAGAACGTTACTGCGCTGCACACCTACGACCCGGCCGTGGCAGACACGGACGAATTTGTAGCCCCGCTTCTGGCGGCCGGAGGCGTCTTCTTCGACGGCGGGCGGCAGTGGCGCCTCGTGGACGCCTACGCCGGGACCAAGGCGGAGCGCGCATTCCAGGCCGTGCTAGACCGGGGCGGGGTAATCTCCGGGTCGTCGGCCGGCGCAAGCATTCAGGCCTCCTTCCTCGCGCGCGGTGACACGGAGAACAACCAGGTCATGATCGGGGATCACACGGTCGGCTTCGGGTATCTCAAGAACGCGGCGATTGACCAGCACGTGCTGGTGCGGAACCGGCAGTTTGACATGTTTGACATACTCAAGGTGCACCCGGAGCTCTTGGGCGTGGCCATCGACGAGAACACGGCGCTCGTTGTTCACAAGAACGAGGCAACGGTGCTCGAGGGGACGTATGTGCTGATCTACGATGGAGGATTCTGGTCGAGGGAGGAGTTGAGCGAGCTGAAACATCTGCCACCTCCGGAGAGCCGGTTCTACTTCCTCCGACCGGGCGACAAGTATGATTTAGGATCGAGGAAAGTAATTGAGACGAGCGAGACCGAGTTGTAAGATGGAATAGATCGTTTACATCGTTTGGTTATTTTCTTCTTGCCCCAACAGAAGTTCAAATACGGCCAAACACGAATCAATAATACGTAGCTGATATGTCGACATTGGAGTATAGACGTGCGTTGCAGTGATTTTCAATCTCCGCTATCCACTTGCGTATACTGCCGCGCAACGCGCAGCCATTTCGGTCGGACTTTCAACCCAACTCCATAGTTTCCACCGGTTTAATAATGCTCAGGATAGCACTGGGTTACTGAATCTCCACGCTCGGGCTATAGACATGCCAAGCTCGGGGTAAGATTAACCTCAACATTTGTTGCGAGTGGAACTCATTGCCCCTCACGATACTACTATAACCGTTGACGCGCCGGCAATGTCGCCTCCTACATTAATGTTTTGGGGGGAGGGAGTCGGGGTATAGCCCGGAAATGCAGTACGTCACACCCATTCGCATGCAGGTAGGCGCACAACGTTTTTGGTGCGTCCGTTTCACGATGAGGGGAAAGAAGAATGGCAGCGTCTCGTGGCCAACGTGGGTTTGGGTTTATTAAGGCCACGGCCGTTCAATGTAGCACCGAGTTCCTCTGAAAAGCATTCCCGACACTCCTTTGGTCATTTCAAAACATAGAGCAGGACGCTTATTATATGACGATGGACAAAGAGAATGTCGAGCAGCTCGAGAAACGGTCAGATGAGGTCAGTTTGATCCTTGCAATGTATCGATCATTGTCGCTGATACCCAGCTATCTAGGCCGTGGCCGAACCTGGCGTGGGTACCATCACTGCGGATGTCTACGATGAGGCGATGAACAGAAAGCTCAATCGGATCTTGGATTGGCGAGTTCTACCAGTCTGTTGCTGGCTATATCTTCTCAACTTCCTCGATCGTGGCAACATCGGCAACGCCAAAGTTCTCAACGCAGAAACTGGTGACGACATGCTCAGCCAGACGGGCATGAATGCGTCAGGTTACGCGGTTGCAGTGTCTCTTTTCTCTGTCGCATATGCGTTGTTCGAGGTGCCATCCAACTGGATTAGTCAGTACCACCATCTTGAGACTACTCCGCTTGTGGCGTGACCAGAAAGCAAAAACCATACATGACTGACCATTTATATAGTGAAGCACTATGTTCGGCCATCGCTCTGGCTGGCTATTCTTCTGGGCTGCTGGGGTGCTCTGACAATCGGCTTTGGTGAGTATGCTGATGAATAGGGAGGTGGTGATGAGCTGACCAACTTTGCAATCAGCTGGTGTACATAACTATGCCACAGTCCTCGTCTTGAGACTCTTCATCGGCGTTGTACGTGCTGGGCAAACCATTCGCATCAAAACACATGCTTACATCATATAGTTTGAAGCAGGCTTCTTCCCCGGTGTCGTCTACTTCATCACGATATGGTACCGCCACAACGAGAGATCAATCCGCATCGCCTATGTCATCGCCTTCTGCAACCTGGCGGGTGCGTTCGGCGGCGCCATCGCGTTCGGCATCGGCCACATCAATGGCGCCGCGGGTCTGCAGGGCTTCCGCTGGCTCTTCATCATCGAGGGCGTCATCACCATGCTGAGCGTCCTCCCCACGGCCCTGATCCTCCCCGACTACCCGTCCCGGGCCCGCTTCCTCAGCGAGGACCAGAAGAGGCTGGCGGTCGATAGGCTCAAGGATATGGGAGGTGGTTACAACAGAGATCATGCCACAAAAAGGGAAATTCTGCAGACGTTCTTCAAGCCGAGAATGTTGGCGCACTATGCTGCCTACGTAAGTTATTGATGGTCTACAGACTACAGTTGAATGTGTACTTCCTCAAATCATGTTACTGACGGAACGGTAGATTGCAAATGTCGTATTGCAGGGATCATTCACATTTTACTCTCCGACCATCGTGACGGGACTAGGCTATGCCTCCATCGAGGCTCAACTCTTGACTGTACCGCCGTGGGTCGTTGGGTTTGTGGTAGCCCTTCTGCTCTCGTACTCGGCGGACCACTTCAACGCCCGAGGCTTGCACATCGCAGGAGCTTCTATCGCTGGCGGCGTCGGGTGGGTGACGGCAGGATCTCTTCCGGCCGATGCGTACACGGCAAGGTATGGCTGTTTATGTCTAGCCGCCGTCGGTGCGTTTCCATGCGCTCCGGCAATGACGAACTGGGTCACTTGCAACACACCCAGCTTGCTGACGTGAGTAAATGCTCTGCTCGAATGCGGTGACCGGCTGGTGATCCGAGTTTGGAGTGAAGTTTGGGACTAACTCTCTGTAGGATACCGTTCGCCATTGCGCTGCACAACTCCTGCGCTGGACTCGGCCAGATCATCGCTCAATGGATCTGGAAGACCAACGAGGCCAAGGAAGGCTACCCGACCGGCAACTATGTCTGCGCTGCGTGTAGCTTCTTCGTTGCGATTGTCGCGGTATGTCTGAGATTCTGGTATGGTCACATGAATCGGCACGGAACATTGGATGCTCGAGGAGAAAAGAGAGTCTGGTCGTACTAAAAGAAGACCTGGTCGTCATACCTCGGAGAATTGGAATGAAAAAGAAATCCATAGCGGCTATAAGAGACCAATCAATCGAATCTATGGCCGAGCATCGTCTTTCCCGCGTTCCAGATAGGTTGCTTCCTCTCCGTAGCCGAGAAGTTTCCGCGACAGGTTCGGATCGATACCCGACGGGGGCGGCAGGAACCCGTAGCGGCCCCAGAACTTCCCAGTACCGTAGACGGATATGAGGCACGCGCTCGGGTACCGGCTGGCGATGACGAGGAGCTTCTGGATAGCCTGGGCGGCGAGGCCTTGCCCGCGCGAGGCTGGAAGTACACACACGTCGTGGATGTAATACTGGTCCGCGTCCGGGGCTATCTCCCCGAGGAGACCATTTAGCTTTGGTGGCTGTCGATGGCTGATGGGATGCGAGATGGCGTAGCCGAAGAGCTCGCCCTTGTCGTCAACCAGCGCCAGGCAGCCCTCTGGGAAAAGCTTCACCCGCTCGGCAAAGACGTTGGCGCTTTCGGGCAATTCGACGTGGATGACAGCCATGATTCGGGCGACGGCCGCGATATCATTCATCGTGAGGGGCCTCCAGCTCGCCATTGTTACAGAAAGCAGATCAGGAGATGTGCGCTGTTGGTGATGTCTTGAGTAGAAAGAGTTGTTGATTTGCCGAGGCAGTTATGAAGTGCTAATCGATTGCTATGCCACATCGTTAGGGCATGCGATAGCGCTAGAGCAATACTTCAGTGGATCTTTCAGGCAGCGTGCGCTAAAACACAGTTGCGTTTCCTTCGCAGGTGCGTGCCAATCCATGAATTCACGAAGGCCCATCACGTCGCTGGCTCTGCTTATGCTACAGATGTTCATCACTCTTAGTCATAATATCGTAATTTCTAAACGCAAAATGTGGTCGCGCGGTTCAAATTCTCGTCGACATGATTTTGCGGCCTTCAGTTGTATCAGCTCAACTGAGTACGCCAAAGGACTGGTGGTGGAAATCGCATGGGTGCCCACTGCCTTCGTGTGGTGGACTCTGGATATATCGCTGACCCTCTAACCTTAGTACGTGATATTGTGCTATTGGCCACAGTCTGGACCATCGATATGAAGATCTAATATGGCTCACCTTTGGGACCGGCTTATAAAAATGCCATATATTCGGCTGCGGCTGCCTAATGACAACATGTATACATGGGCAGCCAAATAATCTAACCTAGAGCTCTATGGAAGTGAATCCATCTGCCGCCGGCAATGCATACCCCGGATTTCGGCATGCATCAATAGAAATCAAGTCCCGAATGGAAATTGGCGCGTGGAATATCTCCGCGCTTGGCAGTGATTTAAGGTCGGCACTGATTGGCTAGGGAAGGTTTGTGACAGTTTGCTTTCAGCCAAAACCGATTCCAAGCCTTGGCTCTGACTTGTGCCCCCTTGATATAAATGATGATAATCTGAAACACACCAGAAAAAAGCATCGACATCATATTCGTCGACTCTTTTCATGGTGATCCTCTCTTGAAAAATGAAGAGAAGCCAGGAGCAGCTCCATCCGAAGCTGGAATTGGTCACCATCTTCATGTATGGTGAATCTCACGGAGAAGCCATGTCTTTGCAAGTACATAAATAACGATGTTGACGGCCTCGAAAAGCTTGTTTCTACATGTCCAAGTCATTAAGCCACCCTGCATACGTACCTGATAGCATCCTGCACCATCAACCCGATTGAATATGAAAACCTTCGTTGCTATCATCGCCTCTTTGGCAGCGTTAGCAGATGCGCATTACATCTTCATCCGTCTCATCGTCAATGGCGCGTCCATTGGAGGCGAATACGCCTACACGCGCAGGAACGGCAATTTCTACATGCCATCCTACACCAGTGAGCTGATGGACTCCGACGGCCTGAGATGCAACAAGGGCGCCACGGCTGGAAGCACTCAGACTTACACTGTCAAGGCTGGGGACAAACTGGGCTTCAAGTTGTGTAGGTGATGTTCTCATTGCAAGATAAAGTACATATTTCGGGTGAACTCCATTAGGCTGACACCTTGAAGTCAACAACGAGTTCATTGAGCGTCCCGGCCCGGGATTCGTCTACATCTCCAAGGCGCCCGGCTCGGTGGCCAGCTACGACGGTTCGGGCGACTGGGTTAAGGTGATGGAGACAGGCCTATGCAACCCGTCATCCCCAGGCACCGATACCTCGTGGTGCTCGTGGCAAAAGGACCGCCTTGAGTGGACTGTGCAGAAGAACATCCCGGCAGGCGAGTACCTGGTCCGCGTCGAGCACATCGGCCTGCACGAGGCCCATCAGGGCAAGGCCCAGTTCTACATCGAGTGCTACCAGCTCAAGATCGAGAGCGATGGCGCCGGGACGCCCCAGCCGGCCGTCAAGATCCCCGGCGTCTACAAGGCGACCGATCCCGGCATCGCGTTCAACAAGTGGAACAACCCTAAGTCGTACGCGATGCCTGGACCTCAGGTATGGGATGGAAACTAAGAGGAGCAAGCCAATTTTATATTTTAAATAGGACTGCTCGAAGCTCAATGAGTATTCACTTGTCATAACGACTCGGGCTTTTTGTGTCTCGATTCGCCACTCCACGGCAATGGTGCAAAGCTTGATCTTCGCACAACCCTGGGCTAATGCCACTACATCGCATCGACGGGACCAATTGTGCGCGGGTGAAAAACGGTGTTGAATAATGACCATATTACTAGGATAGATGGTTGGGCATCAAATTCTAGGTTATGGCTCGAGTTCATTAATGAAAGGTGCATATTCGAGTTTGCCTCGCTCTCATACCAAAAACATTTAAGTAGCTTGTCATCACCAGAAGCCTAGAAGCTACCGTATTTTTCTATTTCTCTCTCCCTCCCTTTCTCCCTCTTTCTTCCTTTCCCTTTTGTTCTTTCGGACGTTTGTCTAAGATAGAGGTCTTCCTCTACCTCTTCCTCCTGCAACATACACCAACTGGATTATACTCTCCAGCGGGGACTGTCCAAGACAATTTCGCACCAGAACCGTTTTTAATATCTCTACTACTGACTCGTTCATCATGATCTATGTACTTGCGTTGCTGTTCAGTGTTCTGTTCAGCCCTGCCTTGGCACAATATCCCATGGTAGACCAGAGGCAAAATCGCTGTCCCAAAAAGTACCAGTCCATGGCAAGTGCCTTATGGGAATTCCCACCAGCTAAGCAGTTTTGCGCGTCAAATATGCCAGCAATCACAAGCACAGAGACTGTGCAAATTCCTGTAAGCACAATATTTCCGCTTTCCTGAAATTGATCTCGAAAAGTACAGAGCATTTCCAAGTAGTTTTGATACTTTCCTTTTTGCCTTTTTTTTTCCGCCCCAGATCACTGGGTTGCACTTCTTCCCAAGCTCTGCCTTCATTCCCCGCTTGACATTTGAGCAGCACTGAAGAATACACTCCCTTCTCTTCGCGCTTTTCTGCCACTACTACAACTTTGATTAGCACTAATATCTTCCACATTTACTCAACAATCTACACATGTATAGGAAATAGTAACTGTGACGCAGATACCAGAAGAAATACGGGGGCGCTAACATGAATTCATCCAGGCCGTAACTTTGACCCTCCCTGATGGTGCGGCGGTTACGACTTCCACTACCGTTCTAAGGACCCAAACGTGAGTGAGCCGACTCGGCCGGGGAAGATCAAACTGACTCTGGATTTCAGCGTGACCGGCGAAAGATCGACGTTCCTTTCGACTAAGTATATCACCGTCGTTGCTACTAAGGCTATGTCGGGCAATGTTTCGGCCGCTCCGAGTCCGAAAATCACAGTTGCCGGGACCCCAAGCAGGCACGCTGTCGAACCAAAAACTACGACATCCGGGATCGTGACCAAGAGACAGAATGATGCAGATCCTTCGATCGTACTCCCTAATCCAATGTGGAATGAGGGGTTTTATCCATATGGGCCAGACTACAAGCCTTCTTGGTACGAGAACCATCATGCTGCTATTCGGCCAACGATACAAGGTAAAGTTGGTACCTTGGGGGACCGCGTGGCCAGGAAGAAACTGGGAGAGCTTCTCGCTAGTCCCTCTCCATGGGCCGAAAGCGTCTGTAATTGTATCCAAGGGCCGACAATTACAACTACCATCGAGACGCCGACGGAGACTGTACCGGTCGTCACGTCATATGCGACAGTCTATACGACATATTCACAAGGAATGGGGTCGATTTGGATTCCTACTTGGCAGACTCTGACGATGACAAAAGGTGAAGGCGTAGCCACGGGAGAAAACGCCACAGTCACGATTTCATCCGATCTTTCCCAGGCATTCAATTAGTTAGCGGGTATCTCAGAAAACTATTTCGAATCTTCGACAGAACACAAATGCCTTCCTTGCTCTTTCAAAAAGCGGCAGATAATGTGTATCATATAAATCATGTTCAAGCTCACGGTCGGGCCCACAGCGCTCACTATATGTGACCAATGCTATCTAAACCTTACACGCGACAAGCTTTGAGCTTGATGGGTGAATCCTTTATACAGCGTATGTCGTTTCAGAAACCGAATTGCAGATTCTTTGGCGAGACATGGATTGGTTGAAATTCCAACCAATTGGACTGAGGAACTCGCAGCCAAGAGATCCGATTTGGATGGTGCTCCCACGATGCAAGTGAGCCGAGATGCGGTCGTACAAGGTTCCGTCAGGGGTTTCCCACGATTTTAAGCGACGCGCGGGAGATGTGCCGAACAATCCTCGGGCCTCTGTATCCGCCAGCGTGACAATGGTAACGTTAAATCCTGGGACCATCCATTCTTCGCACGACTTAGAGAATAGCTTGTGTTGCATATAGGGGCTGCGATGAAGGACCGTCCGTAAGTAAAGAAAATCATCCGCCCATGGAAATTTCATCATGGTTACGCTGACATTGATACACTGGGACCATGAATGAGCCGGTACCCGTCCCTGGTGTGTTTCGCAACCTTGACACTTCATGGCAGCTCACTTTCAGGAATACCAAGGGATAAAAAGACGACGAAATCCGCGCCCGAGGTTTGACAACCACCGAAATAAGCCCAAGTTTAGTCAAAAACATTACACAATGCCATCCTCAAACCAGCTCATATCTTCCATCGCCGCCATCGGCATCGCATCCGTGAACGCCGACTTTGGTCCAGCGTTCAGCACCGGACCCGTGGCTGACGGCTCTTTCATCCGGGAGTCGACTTCGACCCTGGTGCTCCCGTCGGCGCCGAGCAACAACAATGGCGACGCCTCGCTCTAGGTCGGCATGGGCACTTCCAACGGAGATCTGATTCAGTCCATCGCCGAGAACTGGCAGTCCAGCACCTGGGACATCTACGCTTACACTCTCCTCAGCACTGGACGTATGTTGCGCTGTGCTGAACTGAGCTGAGCTGTTTCCATACTGACACACGCTACTGTCAGCCACTTCGTAGATGCCCGTTTATGGCCAAGGCTCGTCCACGGCCAATGCGAATGATCAGATCACGATGCGCTGTAAGTTTCTATGATGTGGTCTGCTCATTGTTGTAATGCGCCAACGCCTACAACAGACAAGGACGATGATTCCACCGGCAACTACACCCAGACGGTCACCCAGAACGGCAACGTTGTCTCCACCCTGTCCACCAGCGACGCCCACGCTCTGGGCTGGGGGAGCGCCGTCGAGTGCGCCGCGACCGACTGCGGCACCGTGCCCGCGCACAGTAAGTTCCTCATGCCGCCAGACCATGCACGCAGTTTGCTGACAGTATACCGACAGAATGGATCAACACACAGATCATCATGGATGTTGCGGACCCCAACTACATCAACACTCTTTACAAGGGATCGGGCGTCACGGATAACATGGTGACTGCCGACGGAGGCAAGACCTGGACCGTCAGCACGATTTCGATCCCTCAGTTCACCTTCACTGGATAAATGGACACAGGTATCACGTGCCCCGAAGGAATCAATCGTCGCGTTGATCAAAGCTTTGAATTTTTGTTGATATAAGTCCAGCAGCTATATATATTCTTCTCCGCCTTGAATAGTTAAGTCACTTCGGTTGGTTACGTTATAGATCAAGCAGTGGGCGCTTTTGCCTCATCAGGAAATGGTTTACGTCCATACACAACCCAGCTGTATGTGGTGATGATTAGCAGTTACCTCGAGCCTTTGGATGATAGCGGTTGTCTCACAATATCCCATATGGACGGTTGCTACAGTCTCTCAAGTAATCGTGCGACTCCTTGACCAAGGTCTCAATGTCCTCTGGGGAATATCCGGCATGGGCCAGGAGCTTGTAGCTCATGCCCCGGGGCCCAGCGAGCAAGTTCTTGAGCTCCAGTAGACCAACTTCTTTGAGCTTCTTGTCCTTGGGCCATGGGTTGTCCGGCCAGATGAGGGGCCGTGCTTGAATATGGACGACTGTGGTAGGGTGGCCTGGAGTTAGTCACCGTGATGACGAAGGTTGATTCCGTGCAGACGTACATCCTATTTCCTCCAACCAGGGCTTGTACTTTTCCGGCACGAGTATGGCCCTGTCGATACTGGCCGCCCCATCAATGCAGCCCTTGCACCAACGCTGGAAAGCAGAACCTGGTATCGCGTTAGTGAGAAACAACGACTGCAAATACGTCCGCTCTTTACCTTCCCAGTTCGGATCATCGTCTTTGAACTACAGGGACGCGTCTTGAAACTCGATCCAACCTCCGGGACTCATGTTGTCCCAGGCATGTCTCATCACGTCACGCGGGTCGTCGAAACAGATCGATACCAGCCGCAGGTGCACATGGTCGAACATGATGCGGTGCTCGCAAGGGCCCGCACACCCGGCGTCTGGGGGATGCGCAGCCGGGAACACCCAGGTATCCTCGGCGTCGTCCCTCTGGAACACGCAGTTCGGCACATCGGGGCGATCCGGCTGGATCGCGCTGAGGTCGGTCCCCGATGACGAAGGACTGGGGGAACTTCTCGGCGAACTCGAGGGCCCATATTCCTGTCCCCATCGCCACGTCGAGGACATGGCGGGGCGCCTGCTGCATCGGCGCGAGGGCGAGCCAGCCGTCGAGGAGAAGTTTCAACATGTGGTGTTGGAGGTCTAGACGGACCTGCTCGGCCTGTGATCTTCAATCAGCCAGTACCTCCAATGCGGAAGAAGATCATGGCTGCGAACTGCGTCGTTTGGGAAGAAATCGTTCCCGTTCTTGTAGCCATGATGCAATCTGCCCGAGTCGCCTAGCACTGAGTCGGGATCGACGACAGAAGGGCCGCCCGCCGTGCGGTCTAGAGATGCATTGACCAGCCCATTGGCCACCCCGGAGTAATTAATATCACTGAGAGCTACCACCAGGAGCATACCAGAGTCGGCATACTCTCCCCCGTCTGCCTCGGGCATTGTATCGCTGTATATGCGAGACGGTGACTGCTCCCAAACTGGTGGGTCCTGTGACTGTGCCGGAGACATCTTGTTCGCGCTTTCACTCGATCAGATTCTCAAAATCGGGATTTCGTTGGGACTGAGATGAAGCTTGAGATACATTGAGCCTGTGTCAATAGAGGCAGTTCTCGATCCAGCGACGCCAAGGCATGAAGAGGGGTTGTCTCGTGCCGTACCCTTGCGTCGGGGATTGATCATGTGAACTACGTGCTCGGAGTGTATAGCATCGTTTTGATATGGGCATCGTGTCTTTTTATAATTATTTTGAACACTTTGTTGATCAATCGTAAAACAATGAGAATTGTCTGTCACCGTGTATATTCAGATTCAATCGCATGAGTCTTGGACAAGGTTAACCCGCGATCCCCATCTGGGTCTCTAAATCGACGCTGAAGACGAGATGGCGTTTTTGATCACTTAATCAATGATAATACGATACCACCACGGTAGCGTAAACTTGTAAGATCTTTGGAAGTTGACTATATAAGGTGTTGGTATGTGGCCAAATTTCAGGATCTCGTGGCGCGCCAAGTTATTTGACGGATGCTCAAGCCACATTCAGACAAGCACTGACTATCCGCGCTGCCCCAACCTACATTTACGACAAGCAGTTGTTAACATCCTAGTGATGTCAATTGAAATTTAGAATGGTCATGAATGATGTTAAGACAGCAAGGCATGATTGGTGTACAAAACCCTCGGTGGCTCCGACCAATGCATTCTGTCGTACACGAGGTTTCTGCTACGAGGCTCAATTCTGTCAGAGTACTGTTCGAGCAACTTGCAAAGGAAATTGGGTTTTGACGTTGGAAGCATATGATGGGAAATGCCTTGGCGTGACCTGCCGAAGGCGCCATTCAACCCAATACATCAAGTGAAAGGCGAAAAGAGGCGCATGTAGGCCTCGCAGTGTAGAGAAAGCAAAGAAAGAACGTATGCAGTAAAGCATGTCCTAAGTCATCATAGCCGCCCTTAATCACCTAAGGTTAGCCATGATAGTAAGCACTACTTTCACTTCGCATCCCTTCATTGACATTACGTGTTCACGTATACATAATAGCTTATCGCCTCTTCGAATAGTATGTTAATGTTTGTATCAGGACAAATACGTCATTTGAAACGATGCCCTGAGCGCCACTGATACATGTCTACCGAGGCGGAAAATCCTATATCCAAAGTTCTTCGGCATGGATGGCAAGGTCACTTCTGCACTTCACGATGCGACGTACGTAGCCGAGCTGAAAGAGACAAATACGAGATCGGCATAGGCTATTCATAGCCGCTTACATGCAGTTTCAATTTTTATAATACTTCAGCTCGGCTTTTTGACTACCGCATTAGGAATCTGCTGTCGGAGTCGGGACGGAGACTTTTCCCGAAGTCACTACGGTATGGGCAAGTATGACTCATCTTTAGCGATCGAGTATAATGCAAGGTTCCAATCAATCAGTTACTTCGAGCTCGTTTTTCCAGTGAAGAATGCATTCTTTAGCGCAACGTCGCCGGGGATGCATCCGGATTCCGGAGGCTCCGCAGCCAACTTTATTATACGGGGCCTTTCATAGCGTAGGATCGGTTCTCGGGTAACTTCAGCTGCAAGACAAACGTAAAAGAAATGCTCAGCTCAGGAATCACCAAAGTTCGTGGGGGGTTTCGCGAATCGCCCTGTATTTCGCCATATTTGTGCTTTGAGAGATTTAAGTCGTCATTGCCAGGATTTGAACATGGTCCCTTCGGCCGCATTGTTGCAGAAACCAGCAAGTATGGTTCTTCTGTTTTGAAAACTGCACAGATACCCACTGGCGTGCATGGGGGCTGGCTGAGCGACGTAAAGGGTATAGGAAGGAAGAAACAAGCTTTTGCCGCACATGAAAGAATCTGGAAAGCCGCGGTGGGTGATTCGACCGGAGAGTTCTCCTTACGTCCGAACTAGGCCAAGTGATTGGCAGGTGTCTTATATGCGGGATGTTCCGTCCCGTGCCGGACCCATGAGGTTTGACCGTTTGCCAGCAGGCCGCTGAGGTAATCGCTGGCGGCGCGAGCGGAGCCGGACCCTTGGAGCGTGCTTTGAGACCCTTGATCAATGCGGGCTGCGAGAACGCCACGGGGAGGATCAACCATCCTCGGTTGGCCGTTGAGGTTCTCACCTGGGTAATAACTCTTACATAATTTCGACATGGTGAAGCCAGGGTCGGAGTTCGATGGATGGGTCTTCTCGATCCGCAGAATGCCGATCCGAGCCTAGCCATGATTGAAGAACGGTCGCAGTCTTTCGAATATTGGTTTTCGTCTAGGATACAACGCTGATCAAAGGATTGATCGGCGGATTATACACATGGACTTGGTCCTCTTTTCGATTTCACTCCTCATATGTGTACCTGGCGATCGCGTCTCCGCAGTCTCGAACAATCCCAGAGCATATACCCTGCGATGAAGAGCCAGTCAAATGCAGGATCTTGACGCGTGGCTGCCTACGGATCATTTACACCTTCGCCCGTTTCGAGTATTAACATGTCACCATTAACACGTGACTTTCTGCAGTACTGAAAGAGTCTCTCCAGGATACATTCCTGCGTCAAGAAAAATTTAGACCCATGGCCTTTCCGTTCGACCGAGACAGAAAATTGCATCTCATAAGTACCATATAAGCACATGTCGTGATTATTTCCAGTGGGCTGCTGGGATGTTGGATATTGCTTGGAAACGGTGGGTCCGATGCGGACAATCATATGTCCATTTCATTTCATGGGTTTCTTGTTGATCCGTTGCTCCTTTGATATCATGCTTGTGAAAGCTCCAGGCACCACTTATTGAACAAAGCACGATGGTTGAATTGGCCGGAACCAAAGCTAGTGTTTAGCATAGTGCTCGATCAGAGCATGTAAATTAGTAATTCTTTTACTATGAAGTAAATAACAGTAGAAAAATGTTTGAAATGTATGCAGTCAGTATTGACAGACCTTTTGATGCCACAGAGTACAGTATTGGAACCCTATTGTCAACAAATATTCACATACAAACAAGATCAAAGCCTTGTACAATAGACTTTGGACGCACGTTCCTGAATCTTTCGACTGGAAGCATTCTTTAGCTATAGTGGATTCGTGCTTGCCCAGAAATCTCGTATTGTATACTGAAAGCACTGGCCGTATTTCTGTTACATGACTCGACATACAGGATTGCCGATGGAGCTTCTAGGACGGAATGGTATGGCATTACTACTCGGTTTCAAGGTTTGCCACTTTTCACACTTTCGGACCTGTCTGTGATTTGCACCTACATGGATTGAATTCATCATCACCATGTACCAAGATGGCCATCAACTGCAGAAGCCGCGTCAAGGAAGTGTCGAAATGTCCCGAAACAGTCTTTCTAAGCGAACGTGCAGATTCATTAGAAGACAGGCATGATCAATCCACAAGTACACCGGAGGCTTCAGGATCCGGTCAGTCAATAGGTACTGGTAGAACTCTGTATAAAGAGCGACCCAAGGTCTTTATGGATTGTCTTTATTTTCTCGTCAATCATCATCTTCATCTGTTCACGCTCTGTCTTCATCATATATTCGTCCAGAGATTGTTCAACATGGTTACCACCACAGCCATCGTCAGACCTGACCTGGGCTTCCAGCCCAACAGGAACTCTCGCGTACATGATCCCTTCACAAGCCACAAACAACAGCACGCGGGAACCGTCAACCCCAAGAGTGTCGAGTCCGCGCCGGCGCACATTGCCATCGTGGGCGCCGGGCCTCGCGGTACTAGTCTTTGGAGCGACTTTGCGCCTCTCTGCCGGAGCTCCTCAAGCAGCACGTTAAAGTCACTGTCCACGTGATCGATCCCTCGTCACCGGGATCGGGTCGGGTCTGGCGCACCTCGCAGTCTCAAGAGCTGTTGATGAATACCGTCACTTCACAAGTGACCCTCTTTACCGACGAGAGCGTTACTTGCGAAGGGCCAATTCGCCAGGGCCCGACTCTCCACGCATGGGCAAAAGACCAATATCCAGAACTCGGTCCTGATGACTACCCGTGCCGCGTACAGTACGGTCATTATTTGGAGTGGGTTTTCAACCAGACGGTCGGACACGCCCCGTCGAACCTCGAGGTCGTGGTACACACCGCCCGTGCGGTCCGCCTGGATGAGGAGCTTGATGGCAGCCAGATCTTGACTCTCTCCAACAGGCGCAAGATCTCCGGCCTCGCCGCTGTCATCATGGCTCAGGGTCACGTACCTCTTGCACCAGAGCCAACTCAGCAAAAGATTGATGTCTACGCAGCACAGCACGGTCTGACTTACATCAAGCCTATCAACCCAGCCGATGTTGATCTCTCCACTATCGCACCAAACGAGCCCGTCTTGCTGCGCGGCCTGGGACTCAACTTCTTCGACTACATGGCACTCTTCACGTCTGGAAGAGGCGGCCGTTTCACCCGCTCATCCAACGGACTGGTCTACCACCCATCTGGAAAGGAGCCTCGTATGTTTGCGGGTTCCCGCCGAGGTGTGCCGTACCAGGCCCGCGGCGACAATGCAAAGGGCTCATATGGACGCCACATGCCGCTCGTCCTCACTGAGGATGTGATCGCAGGGTTTCAGCGACGCATCGGTTCCAAGGACGCGCCAGACTTCCTCCTCGAGATCTGGCCCCTCGTCGCCAAGGAAGTGGAGACGGTCTACTACGAGGGCATCTTGGGCCAGGAGATGGCCCAAAGCCACAACTTCCGCGCTCGGTTCCTCGCGACTCCACACGGCAGCAACGAGGAGACAGCCGTCCTCGACGAGCTTGCCATCCCCAAGGAGAAGCGCTGGTCCTGGGACCGCATCGAGAAGCCGTACGGAGACCGCAAGTTCACCTCGGCCGGCGAGTGGCGCGGGTGGATGCTCAGCTACCTCCGCGAGGACGCGAAGCAGGCGGCCCTCGGCAACGTCGAGGGGCCCCTCAAGGCGGCCCTCGACGTGATGCGCGACCTGCGCAACGAGCTGCGCCTGATCGTCGACCACGACGGCCTGCGGGGCCGTTCGCACCGCGACCACCTGGACCGCTGGTACACGCCGCTGAACGCGTTCCTGTCCATCGGCCCGCCGCGCCGCCGCATCGAGGAGCTCGTCGCGCTCGTCGAGGCCGGCGTCATCGACATCCTCGGGCCCCGGCTGTCCGTGCAGGACGAGCAGGGCGCCTGGGTCGTGAGCTCGCCAGAGGTGCCCGGCCTCAAGGTGCGCGTGACCACGCTGATCGAGGCGCGCCTGCCGGAGCCCAACTTCCGCCACACGGGCGACGAGCTGCTCGCCCACCTGATGAAAATGGGTCAGGGCCGCCCGCACCAGATCGATGGCTACGAGACTGGAGGCCTGGACGTGACGACCAGTCCGTACCACCTGATCGATGCTCAGTGTCGCCCCCACCCGAGGCGGTTCGCCATTGGAGTCCCCACCGAGGGCGTGCACTGGGTGACGGCAGCCGGAGCTCGCCCGGGTGTGAACTCTGCCACTCTCTGCGACACCGATGCGGTGGCCCGAGCCGCGCTTCGCGTGGTCCTGGCCGACACTGGAAAGACAGGAAAGGGAAGGTTCAACTAGAGCGGTTCTCGCAGTTTTGCACCACCAAAAGTTCACTAAATCGTTTATTGTCTTGTTTGGATTTTCGGTCGCGGGTTTTCTGATTTTCTAGTCAATTTCATAGCTCGTCATCAATCAAAAGTTTTAGACTGTTCAGCAAATACTTTTCTCAATAGCCAAAATGAAGCTCCACAACAATACATAGCCCGGCTAATATCGTGGTAGACGAAGTCGTTACAACTTGGTGCATCAGTCGTGGTGAAGTCTTGTCGTGCTATTTTGGGTTGGGTTTTGGGACTGTTTAAGTTTTCTATTCATACGATGCCTTCATGAACTCGATGGCTGGAGATCGGACTGTGACACCTGCTCAATGAGAAAGCGTAAGATCATACGAGTGCGCAATTGAAACAAGTATTCACTTAAACGGATTTTGACATGATCTAGACTTGCATGATTCTTAGGACCACAGAATATCGACACCAAATTCTGTGCTACTAGCGGTCATGGGTGAAAAGAGCGCTATTTTGACGACAGACGCTACCTGAGTCTCAACTCAAACTTCGAGGCGCTTGTACTCCCCCTTGGCTATCATATCATTGATTGTCTGTTCAGTGACTGCCATTGCCTCGACACCGGCAGGCGTACCACAGTAGACTGTCGCCTGTAGAACCGCTTCCCTAATCTCGACTTCCGTGAGCCCGTTGTTGATGGCGCCGCGCGTGTGCAGTGCAAACTCCAACCACGCCTTCTGGGCAATGATTATTCCAATATCTGTCACGAAAAGGAAGTTGTCAGTCGAAGTCACCTCGTTCCCTGAGACGCAAGGTGCTCGCTCGGTGGTCAGGAGACTTACTCAGCAGACTGCGCTGCTTCCGGTCCAGACCCGGTCGCCGCCAGACGTTGCCCCACGCCCATTCAGTGATCAGTTCTTGTCCTGGCATCGTGAACGGGGTAGCATTTTTTAAGGCGCGGTCGACGTATTCATCTCCCAAGACAGCTCGGCGAACCTTGACACCCTCGTCGAAGAGCTGGCGGTGGAGGTCAGCGAATTGTTGGTCGTTGGACATGGTGGCTTTTTCGAAGAAAGATGGAATATGATATTAGTAACAGAAACGGGAGTATAGCTGAGGAAGCAGGGTATAAATAGACTTTCTTTAAAATGAAATGGAAAATCCTGTTGGTGACGGAACTTTCTTATAGGCTTAGTGTTTTATACTCGGTTAAAGACGTTCAGCTCGTCGCAGATCCCTGCCTGGACTGATAGGTGGTCAGCCGATAAACGCCACTGATCGCCCGGGAGGATTGAGCGAAGTGACGCTTTACTCATTATACGTAATTGAAAATGGGCTGATCCAGGGTCAATTACGTGGTGTCATGATGAATGTTGGATGACTCGTGCTTCTCCGAAGGGCAGGCTAAATCGAGTAAGCCTTGTGCAAGGTTCGGGAAACCCCTTGCGTCTTTTTGACCCCATGCTGTTGATCGTTGTGCTATACTATATCTAGCACCCCGGGTTTCATGAAATCCATCGTGTATCCGCTGGTGGGCCGCCATCCACTAACCTAGATAGGTTTCTATAATAAGGTTCAGCAGCTAATGCTTTTCTTCATTGTCCACCCGCTTTTGATCCACTACATCCCTGTCTTTGTCCCGGTTCGTTATACTCCATAGGTTCCCTCTCACAGTATATTGCCGACGAGCCAACCGCGTTGCCCAAGACCCGTGTATGAGCTGCTAAAACTGCACGAAAAGCGTTTCATTATTCCCTTTATTAGGCTCTCTTCGCCAGATTCTGTGTCATCAAGAACGGGTCCGGGCACGCTTTGATATACCTCGAACTAGCAGCCGTAGCACATATAAATGAGACGATCTATGCGTGGTATTTTGCAGCTAGGTACAGATCGTGTGAAAAATAATACGGTTCTACGTTGGAAAACTTGTGGAATTCTTTTGGTATAATTCTAAAGACGTGAACTTTTCTTTTCTAGCATCTAAACCTTGATTTTCAGTACGAAGCCACTTCTAGAGATCCGTGCAGCCACGACCATGAATGCTCCAAGGAGAATGGATGTACCTGCAAACATCTGAGCCCCGAGATAACTTCCATCCTGCCTACTTATGATGGAACCGCAGATAGATGGACCAGTCAAGTTTCCAAAGCTGACCAAACATAAAATCATGCCAACACGGGTACCAGTCCTACTAGGCTCCGGCGTCATTGTTGTAGCAGCTGCTGGCAAGAGGGCCTGTAGCGTGGCTGCCAGCAGTCCGTAGATGACGGTAAACACGAGCAAGCCGCTTTCAGAGCTTACGGCAGCCCAGCAATACACCAGTAAACTTGTCGAGAGACTGAGGAAGATAATGCTATTCAGCATTCCCACCCACTTGTCGGCAATGATTCCGGGAGACAT
This sequence comes from Pestalotiopsis sp. DP-2020a, assembly GCA_018115615.1. Classification (NCBI taxonomy): domain Eukaryota; kingdom Fungi; phylum Ascomycota; class Sordariomycetes; order Amphisphaeriales; family Sporocadaceae; genus Pestalotiopsis; species Pestalotiopsis sp. DP-2020a. The sequence goes on along the minus strand of JACVEI010000260.1, from coordinate 25,701 downwards.
CCGCCCAAGAATGCCAACGCCATTGAGAATGATGATCAGGAAGACGGTGTCCCGGATGCCGAGTTGATCGCGGGCGAAGGTCCCCAAGTAGAAGAACACGAAATAGAGACCCAGGAAGTTGAGGAAAAAGCCGATCGAGAAGAGCACAAATGTGACATCTTTGAACGCTGTAGTGTCCAGCCATGGCCCAGGTTGTCGTGCCGGTAGGCGTGGTCGAAGCAGGAATATGCATGGTATGTAGGTGACAAGCATGACGAAGGCCATGGTTCTCAGCGTCCATGGCAGCCCGGCCTGCCTGTGATTGATCATTTGGTCGATAATGATCGGATACACGAGACCTCCCACGGGCGCTCCAGCGGCTGCGAAGCCCACGCTCACAGCCCGGTTCCTCTTGAAGTACTGGGACATTATAGCCAGCGCAGGGCAAAAGGTGAGCCCGCTTCCGAAGCCGACGCATATCGCTTGCGACAGAAGTATTTGATAATAAGTGCTTGCCAGTGATGCCATGAACAAGCCAAAGACCTGAAGAAACACACCAGAGTAGAATGTGATGCGAAAGTGACCAGAATCCGATAAACGACCCGCTGCGACGCCGATGAAAAAGATGAGAAATCCTTGAACACTCCCGATCCAAGAAATGGTCGACGCGGACTCGTCGGCGAAGATCTGCAGGTAGTACTGCTGGAAGACGCCGTACCCGTTCGAGATGCCCCAGGTGTTGAAGAAGACGATGTGCGTGCAGAGAACCTGCATCCAGGCGGTGACTCCCCCATCGGGAGGCTCGACCTCCTCTTGGGCGGGAGTTGCGGATTCCAAGTCGTCACTCTGGATGAAGTCATCTTTTCTGGGTGAGGATGACATGCTGTCGTGGGTTGGTGCGTGAAGATTGCGAGATAGATGGATATAACTCTCCCAAGAATAAGACAACCGAAAACAATCGTCCCAATCAGCACACGCTCAGTCAAGACGTGATCGGTTAGTTAGGCATTCCGCTCAATCCTATAGTGAAACAAACGGTTGCGCTTCCAAGGTAGTCGGTTCAATGTTTTGCCATGTTCCTCTCGTCCGCCATGGCGCCGCCAAGGATCTGTTCTTCCCGCTCTTCCCGTCCTTCCCGTCGCACCCGCTCTCTGCGCACAACACCAGCTTCCTCCGCTCACCCCGGCGCGCGATATTTGAGCCCCTGCTGCCGGGTACTGCCGCTACCGCTTCCGCTACCGCCGCCTTCAACGCCTCCCCCACTGGGTCCACCACCACCCTAGGCCTCCGATTCCGAGAGCCGAATCGGGCTGTTCTGCAATTGCGAGTCAGAAACCGGCGCCACGACGAGCATCGACGCCTCGTTGCCTGCCATTGTCTTCATGCCCAGTCCATCTTGCAAGGGTATAGTGCAGCAAGGTCTGTATGCAAGACATGCGGCGACCTCAAGGATGCTAGCCGTCGATCTTGTGAAATCTGTGTCCGATCTGGACATGGCTGCATCTACCAGCTGATCTTCAGTATCGAGCAAGGAGCAAGGAAAATTCTTCACCTTCAGACTGAGTCAAGTACTTGCCGTCGACCATACCTATTGACTCGGAAACGGTGCAACGCAAAGCTGCAGGGCTCATGGCGGGTGGGTAGGGCAAGGTCGGTATCCATTCCGTGCTTTTTCATGAAGCATGCGATATCCGATGTATCCACGTTTCGTAAAATCACGCCTTCATTTGCCCAATTACCGTAACTTATCACGTAGCGTGGATGGCATGCTGTTATGCGATCCACATGATCGAGGCTGACAGACAACGTGAGCCAGCCGGCGATTTTATTCGGCCGTTTACTCAATAAAGAGACCGAGACTGCAAATGTGGCCGGTGAACATACCTCAATATTCGAATACCTATGAACATGCCACATGGTATGGTCTGTTCGAGGTCTGGGCTTTGCGATTCTACAGTCACAAATTACAATATTGGCTGAAAGGCTGGGGCGCCAAGTTGAGTCGATGGACCTTCGCTCGTCTCCGCAACACGCATCTCGTAAAATTCACCACATCGGCTGAGCTTTACAACACAACTTCGGCAGTCACCAGTCGTACACAAATCAATTCCCTGGTTGGCACTCACATTGTGAGTGCAGCACCTATATCGGTGAGCAACCCAGTCATGGCTAGAGGGAACGCGCAAGTTCAGATTAGTTTTACGTATATATATATTATAGTACAAAGTCCGGAACACAGTAGGCCAATTTCCAGTCTTGACATTATTCGCAATGTGAATTTCTCATTGCATAATCCCTGAAAGGCTGTATGTAACCGATGTCTTCTATTTCGTCAAGTCTAATGCAGCGTTTTCGCCTGAAAGCTCAAGAAGTGGTCTCAAATAATAACCTGTCGCAATGTACCGGAGAAAATGCTCAATACGGGAAGCATCTGTCTGACACAGAAACGTAGCCTGGAGTTAAAAATCGACAAATAACACGTGCTACTCTGGATTAAGTAAATAAAAAAGAGAACTGACTATTACCTGAGCCAATACATGAACAGTAAACTGGGGTTAGTAGCTCAGAAAGAAGTCTGAGTTGATCCTGAACAGCTACAAAGAGAGGTGCTGAAGAGCATCCCGATATACCCGAGCAGGTGATCTGCGGTGAGTACTACCTACGTCAGTCCGACACTTGCCGAAACTTTTGCATGTATGCTGATACAGAACGTTGTGATAGCGAAGGATTTGATTTAGTATTAGGATAGCTAGGTCCGGATGTGAACCATTGTTATAAAAAAAGACAACGGGCAAGGAGTTTGAATCCAGCTCGTCTTGTAACAAAAAGTTGGTTTGTAACTATTATCCCTGAAGCCTCGCTGGTCACTTTGGCAGTATTCCGCGGTACAATTCAATGTAGGCCGACCGGTAGCGGTGCAAGAGAGTCTGACTGATGACACGAGAAAAGGAAAAGTGTCAGTCGCGGCCACACAAGAACCACAGGCGCGGCTGAAGAAATGATGGCTCATAAGAGTGGCCCGGGCATGCTATAGGTGGACATTACTGGTGCCGATGAATATCGGGAAAGGGAGAACGGCGATTCGGAGCATGTCGTGGGTAAAGAAGGAGCGGCGGGAACCAAAAGAAGTGTGAATTGTGTCTCCGGATATAGCAGGGGTTCAGAATTGGAGCAGGAGGAAAGCAAGTACTAACAGTCCCGCTGAATGTCCCGCCGGCCGACCGACTCTCGAGAATCACATCGCAATGCCGTTTTGACATTTGAGGTTGCATTTGCTTGCTGGCTACAACCCCCCATCCCTGAACGTTCTGTTCTGTATGCACCCCGCAACGCCATGCATATGCATGGGGTTTGACGGTATACACAATGCACCAAAGGCTGGAATCAATTCCTATTCAACTTCAAGGACTTCTGCGGAGTAAGTCTCGGAAATAGTCTTTAGCAAAAACTCCTAGCGTCTGGTTATCTGCTGCATAAAAAGGTATTCAGGGCCATGTGTGTTGCCATGATCAGAATCATTATCTACGTGACAATAATCCGGATTCTCTCATTTGATTACGCCATATCTCATTACGATTTTGGCTCGCATCTCGACCAAATTGCATCAAACATGGGTCTCCTGGCATCGATCATGCTTGTTGCATCCCCTTTGCTCCAGTTGGTTTACGCAAGCAACTCTTGTGTTATACCTCATGTTTGCCGATACGACAAACGTGCCGCCTATGGCAGTGTCGTTGACCAAGCTGACCAAGCTCCGGATGCTTCGAAAGCCCCTGGAAAGTTACCAAAAAGAGCCGATGGAAGCCTCGTGGCTTCCGGTTCATATTCAAACCCTTGCACGGGCTGCTTGGGAGGCGACTATCTCATGGTAAGTTCACATTCCTCGGCATTGTGTTTGTTTTGGATTTTCTCGTGTTCAAGTAAATTCTCTCTACTTACGCCCGAAAAAGTTCTACGAGGGCCAATACGTCACGTTGTCTGGTACTGGCTACTTCATGGTCCGTTGGGAAGTCGCATACTTCAACAGCTATGGAGAGATTACGATGCCAACCTGGACAGGCCTGGACGGAAAGCTTTTCCACGTTGCCTCCGGGGGCTACCGACGAATGACTGATTACCAGTATGACACTGAAACTGGTGAAGAGACAGATGTCCAGTGGATGGGCGAGCCGGGAGTCGATCTCGACACACTGCCTTCCGGCGCTCTACAAATGTGGCAAAATGAGTTCTATTGGCTGAACGGCACAGTCACATTGCGCGAGAATGAGGCAGGTGTCGACTATAACCTTGGAATCTCTCTGTCATCATATGATGAGGTCGTGAGCGACATCAACACTACACCGGACCCTACGAGCAACATCATTAGGTATGGAAAGGTCCGTGACACGGGAAGTGACAGTGCTCCTGTCCCTCAATACTGCACCAACAAAGACGAGACGGATGCCACCAAAGTCGCACAGAAAAGCCAAGTGACGGCAGGCTACTAACGCCGCTTTTATTTTTTTAATGCGAACTCCCCGGAACTGTATATTCGTTCAGGAACTCCCACTCATTCGTACACTCGATCGAGACTTGTCTTTACATTCACCACATTCATTATTTGAGAAGTTTATAGCGCATCGTTTGTCTAGAATACTATCCATTCTTTCCGTATCTCCAGTCCCACTGCATACCTAGGTAATCTCTTGGTTCCACTTTACGTGCATAAGCTGAGACTTGTATATTGTTTGCAATAGTGATGCTATTGCGCAACTGGACTTTACAACGATAGTCTATATTTAGGTAATGATGCTGTGGAATAATTATGCTATAAAATGTAGGCTCTATATTGGAAAAGAAATCGCAATCGTTCTTTGATAAGCTATGATTCAGATTCGATGATCCTCGGCGATTTCGATCTTATCTACGGCCCCAGACTGCTGGGTGGACCCCCAAAGAGGGGAAGTAAACAAAAATCTCAACAACTTCAACAAATAATTGCTCGCGCTGAGATTCTTGATTGCCCGAGATGATCTGAGTGATCAATCGCAGGAGACTAGACATATTGCGGAAAAGCGATAAAACAAGATCCTGTCGCCAAACCTGATATTTTCTGCAAACAGATATGGAAAAAGACAAACAAACGTCAGAGTTGGAGGCCCTCGAAGTCGTTCAACCATGCAAGGTTTGTTGGGACATCAGAATGGTCTTGACTGACCTTGGAGTCCCTATAAATGGTGTGGACCTTAGAACACTGGAAGAAATTAGGGAAAAGCATTGCCCCAGTCACGATGTGCTGATCTCGTTCCCGGAAGAAGCTGGACGTCTCGATCCGATGATGGATGGCGCTGGGCATCTGACATTGAGCAGCAATGATGGCACTGGTGGGACCATCAGTTTCATGCATCTCAAGGGTCATGGCTGGCGTTGGGATGTCCTTCTGGCCAACCCATTGACCGATCGTTCTACCCTCGGGTATGGTCGAAATCTTGACAGCAATTGGGTTGACGTACAACTTCTCCAGAAATGGACAACCGAATGCCTAGGGAAGCATAAACACTGTGGCAGCAACCCGTGAAAGGTTGGCCTTACCCATCCGGCATGGCTCAGAGATACTGTTGACAACTGCCTGTTGCCTGGTGATGGGATCTACGACTTTGTCGCATTGAGCTACAGATGGGGCAGCGCAACTTGTCTCCAGACCGAACTCAATATCCTGTCTTCGCTGCGACAGCGAAACGCTTTACTGCTTCCCGAATTTTCCAATCTCATCTCACCGACGATCAAACACGCAGCAAAGCTGGTCGACGCGCTGGGGGAACGCTATCGGTGGGCAGATTCGTTGTGTATTGTCCAAAATGATGCCGAGTCGACTGCCCAGCAGCAGCTGCTCAGTAAGTACTAATGAAAACCAGCCCTGATTGTGACTTTTGGTGGAGCACAAGCTAACCGTGCAATGCGACAGTAGGGGGTATATACGCTTCGGCCAAGTTGACTATTATCATGATGGACGGAGATGCCAGTCAAGGGATACCTGGACTGAAAGGCATATCCCAGCTCCGCGAACTCCGTCAACGCACAGTTTCTTTCCAAAAGAGCGACAGAATCATCTTCAGGGACAATCTTCCGCTGCGGAATTTCTCTGCAGAGGCCAATTCCTCCTATTTCGATCGAGCATGGACATTTCAAGAATACTTTCTGTCGAAAAGACGCCTTATTATCGGCAGGGACCGATTCCACTGGAGTTGGTCTACTGAAACATTCCACGACGACATCTGCAGACCTGAACATGATTCACATTGCGACACAAAGCTCTATGGAATTCCTGGTATACTATCTGGAGAGCCCGGATTTAAAGAGCTCAATCCAATTCTGAGCGAATGTAACGGCAGGCGGCTAACTTTTGGAGAAGACGCCCTGGCAGGAGCTACTGGTTTGATTACCATTTTCAGTCGCTCCTTTCTGGGAGGCTTTCTCTATGGTCTTTCGGTAGCATGCTTTGAGTCTGCCCTGAGGTGGATCGCGTCTCTGCCAGAGTTTGGGGAGCCGCCATTCGTAATGGAAAGGCGTGTGTACTCGGGCAGAGAGCATTCCATTCTACCGGACTCGCGATTGCCATCTTGATCATGGCTAGGGTGGAAAGCACTTGGCTTGAGTGCCGTGGATGAAAACACAGGCGAGCTGTGCGATGATAGGCCGATTACAACCTGCATCACCCAATGGTACAGCCGCAAAGCCCCATTCTCAAGTTCGAAGCGCGCGATTCACTCAAGCTTCTTACAGAATGAGTGCGATGCTATGGCAGTCGAGTCAGAAGCTCTATTGCCTCAGGGTTGGGTCAAGGAAGCTTTCGATGCGCAGAAGCACACCCGAGGACTAGACGGAATATTGGGGGCGCCTCTTTATGTTTATGGAACGTCTGTCTACCACCATGATAGGTTACCTGGGAGACTATTTCGGCGCCCGAGGCCGCTCCTGGATGTCAACGAAATCTCAAACGCAGACATGCCACCGCAGCATGCGTTCTTATCCTGCAAGTCAAGGCGCGGGTGGTTCCAGGCAAGAAGACGACCTGAAATAAGGTTTCCCAAAGATGACAGAACACAAAGTTGGAAGCTCTCAGTCTCTGACAAAAGTGGCAAGGTGTGTGGATATCTTCACCTCCATTCCAATGGGCCCCACGAAGAGTTTCTAGCCAAGGATTCCAGTCGGAGCTCCGCTGTAGAACTTGTCAGGATACGCAAAAGGAGATTCCTAGTGCAGGATACCTCCGCCAGGTGCGGAGAGGTGATCTACAATCCAGGTTTCAAAGAACAGATTGGCGTCCTCTGGATTGAATGAATCGGAAGAGTTGTGGGTATATTGATGAGGAAAGCTGGGAAAGACAAGATCTGGAAGATGTTGATTTGGTACTAGGATGAATACAGATGCAAGGCAGCATATAAAGCTATTCTGTACCTATCGTGCTTCTTTAATAACCATGCCTGCAAAGTAGGTAAGCTACCGGTTCGCCGTGAGTAAATACATACCAATACGCACCACTCACCAATGTGAGCTTGTTGCGGTTTTCCTTATCGACCTCGTGAAAGCCAGGGGGATTCGAGAGCCCGGCAGTACATGATTGAAATCAAGGTACCTATAAGTCCCAGCTATCAGGCATGCAGTACAAGCTGACGGCAGTTGCGCGCAACGCGCGCAACTACCTCCGCTTGTAGGATACCGTCCCTCTGGAAGTCAAAAGATCCGTCCCTTTGGCAGTCAAAAAATACGTCCTCTGGCAGTCAAAAATCCGTCCCTCTGGCAGTCAAAGAATCCGTCCCCTTGGCAGTTTGGTCCAGAATCTAGTCCTACTAAAGTGATGTGGCGTTTTGGGTCCGAGGTCATCGCTTGGGTAGAAAGTGGAGTAAAACTACGAATATAGACTCGATCGGAACCAAACAAAAAGGAAATTGAAAATTACTATTATATAATATTATATGTTAAGTTTATCTATAATCGAACAAAAGCTAAAAATACTATACCGGTACGAACTGGAATTATCGTCTTCGAAAAATTGCAACGAAAGCATCTAATAGGCTACCAACGCCACGCCAAGCTTCGTGGCCGTACACCGCCGTTAGAAAAGAGTAAGATAATATGAAGCTGCCAGGGACCCTAGTCGCACTGCACTTACCTAATCATGCATGGTTGGTTCGTTGGTTCGTTGGTTGGTGAGCTTGCGAGGTGTTTTATGGTTGGTGCGTGGCACGATTACACAGTACCTACCTAACCTTCCTGGAATGGACCTCTTTGCAGGCCTGCCCACTTCCCCAATTTCGAATCCCTCGTCTTTCACTCGTTCTCTTCCTCCCTTGTCACGTACTTTGCACTCAGACTCATCGAAAATGGGATGGTTCGGTGTTTCTGTCACCACAGGAGTGGTGCTTTTTACTACTATCGGGTATTTATTCAAATCCGTCTATACTCACCGTCGCAGATTCAATAAGCTCCGCAAGCAAGGCGTCGTAAGTTGTTTTTCCTTCTTTCTTTCCCCCCTCTGTTGCAACAAACTTACATGCCGCTAATAGAATGGATAGCCCATGCCACAAGGATGGAGCTGGGTAACAGGTCATTTACATGTGCTTCAGAAATACCTGGATAGGGTTCCCCCAGACGCTGCTGTGGCATTTGCTATGCGGGATCTCTCCCAGGAGTACGGGGATACCGAGCTATTCCTGATGGATTTCTGGCCCGTTTACCCTCCACTATACACTGTTTTTGGCCCTGGACCCATCAGCCAAATATGCAACAAGTACAATCTACCAAAGACCGCGACTGCTTTCCGCACAATGAAACCCGTTGCTGGAGGTCCGAATCTTCTGACAATGAACGGAGATGAATGGAAACGCTGGAGAGCGCTTTTCAATCCAGGGTTCTCGGCCGCAGCCATGCTTAACAACGTTCCCCACATTGTTGACTCGGCTCTGCTTTTTCGTGAAAAGTTGGTCGAAAGGATCGGAACCGGCATGTTTTCTTTGGATGAGTTGACAACCAAACTCACCACAGAGATCATCCTCAAAGTCACACTGTGAGTAATAATCGATGTACAGCGGGATTCCCATGTACTTACACATAAAGGAACCTCGACTCCAACCATCAAAGGTCTTCCAATGTCATTATTACCGCTTTGAACAGAATTCTAAGTTGGCATTCATTTTGGGATCCTCGCGTGCTTCTTAACCCTCTTCGGCCGTTTATCCAACGATACGACGGATATGTAATGAAGAAACACATCCATCAAGAGCTGGAGAAGAGGTTTCGGGAAATAAAGGATGCAAGAGTGTTGGGTGGCTCTGAGCGACAAATTTCTCAGCCTATCAAGTCTGTCATTACCATGGCTCTGGAGGCCTATTTGGCGGAAAGAGCAGAGGCCAACGTTGCGGAAGATGAGAAGCTCGACAGCACCTTTGCAGACTACGCCTCGTATCAGATCCGAATCTTCCTCTTCGCCGGCACCGACACGACAGCTTCCATGATGGTTTACGTCTATCATTATCTCTCGAAGCACCCTGACTGGCGCCGAAGACTGAGGGAAGAGCATGACGACTTATTCGGCCCGGATCCCAACAATGCTGCCATGCTTTTGAAACAGAGCCCTGTCCTTCTGAATCAATGCAAGCTTACAGTTGCGTTCATCAAAGAAACTTTGCGTCTTCGTGCGCCCGCGGGCACCTTGCGCTCTGGTCTCCCTGGTGTTACCATCACAGACCTGCAGGGTAATGAGCAGCCAATAGATAACGCCGGAGCCAATATCCTCCACCAGGCCCTACACGTCAACCCTCGCGTTTGGCCGAGACCGGCAGAATTCTTGCCAGAGAGATTCCTTGTGGAGCCTGGCCATGAACTCTACCCGGACCCTGCTGCTTTCCGACCTTTCGAGCAAGGTCCTCGCAACTGCATCGGACAGACTCTGGTGTGGAATGAACTCAAAATTGCCGTCATTCTGACCTGCAGGGACCTAGAAATCAGAGACGCCTATGATGATTTCGATGCCAAGGTCAAGCGCGAGATGGGCTTTGGGGAGAAGTGCAAGAGGAAGCTACTTGGTGAGCCCGTGATGACTGTGCACGGGGAAAGAGCGTATCAGACGGACTCTGGAGGGTTGCACCCCGTCAACGGATATCCCTGCTATGTCCAGTGGGCAACTGATTGCCAGTAAGACAAGGCGAACAACTCGGGTGGGGTGGACTGAGGGTCACCCAGCCGGGCGACCTCGAGATCGCAGCTGATCTGCGGTTCCACATTGTCGCCGTCTGGGGCCTGGCTAAGAGTGAGAAGGCGAATCTGATCGCCTCGTGGCTGGCCACCGAGACTTTCGTACAAAGGCATTGGGAGCACCTGACCAGGGCGGTAATTGTCTAGAATTAAATAAGACTCGTAAGAAATTGATCAGGAATGAGCGACACGTTAGGATGCTTGCTGTTCTCGTTCGGTATTTGTCTGCGTTGGCCAGGACTCAGCTTCCCCTGGTTAATGGTTGAAGTATGCCAAGTGGTCCAATTCTGCCAATAATGTAGCAGTGGCCCTCCAGCAACAACAAATACGCGAATCGTTTGCGAGGGGCACATTGTTCCCCATGTACCTGCATGATAGTTAGATATCTTTTTATAGTGGTAATGGGTGCATCAAAGACACCGAGATTGGGGGCTATCATCACGTGAGAAGTCTTACGGATTAGAAGCCCTGCGCCACACAGTCGCAGGACAAGCGTTGCACTAGATTACCGCATTCTGTGGTTTTTACATTTTATCAGCCTTGTTATTCTATTCGCGGTACCGTCTAGTCTGGAACACTCATACACTAGAATACTTAACTCTTTAATATTTAGGGCCAACCATCGTTGCTTGAGGAAAGCATTTGACCGCATGTGGATGTTTGTTACAACCCTTCCCCAAACCCGACGAGCTGGAACCCAAGAAAAACCAACCAACACTTTCCAACCCGTTCCGGACCTGCTCCCGTATTTGATCTGCTGAGAGACAAATAAATATACACGCGGCACTCCTACAACTAGTATTCTCTATTATTTACTACTTTCGTGGCATTATCTTCCCTCCCTCTTCAACATGCCGCGCCAATACCAGTTTACTGCCATCCCCGGCATTTTCAAGGACCATGCGCAGATTGCTAAGAGCGCCTCGGACAAAATGGTGCGAACACAACCGGACCTAGGCCTTTTGCCCAAAGAATACGAGTCGGACTCCCCAAAGAACGTCAATTCAAGCCAATGGGAAAGATTCGTCGGATACCTGACGCACCTCAACGAGAAAAGCAGCGAAGGCATATCTTACAAGCTGATCTACATCGTGCGTCATGGAACCGGTGTTCATAACGAGGTCATGAAAGCCGTGGGGGATGGCTGGAGGGTAGGCAAACTGATTCTTTTCTTGTTTCTTTCTCCCAATGAATCAACCGCTTGGAATCGACGCCTAGCTGACTTCGCACAGCGAACGGAGCCAAATTGGGCATTCCGGGAAGGTGGTGAAGTTCCGGGGGTCGGCGAGGCGACATGGGTGGATGCGAAGCTCGTCGAAGCGGGAATGAAGCATGCCAAGGACTTGTCCCGGTTCCTGCTCGATGCGACAAAAGATGAAAACATGCCGTTGCCAGACACCATTTACACCAGTCCCCTGGCCCGGTGCCTCGAGACCACCAAGCTGGCTTATCAGGAAGTCATGGTTGCGCGCCAGAAGTCCTTTCAACCACTTGTAAAGGAACTGCTTCGAGAAAAGCTGACGGGTCACACGTGCGACAAGAGAAGTTCAAAGTCCTGGATCGCGGAGAACTACCCCGACTATGTCATCGAGAATGGCTTCGAGGAGGACGACAGGCTGTGGGAGAAGAATAGAAACCCGGCCGAGGATGATAGCCAGGTCACCGTTCGTATTAAGCGCTTGCTTGGGGAGATATTCCACAACGACAGCTCGCAGGTCGTCGCCCTGACGACGCACTCATACTCCATATCCGCCATTCAGAGGACGATCAGCACAGAGCCTTACCGGGTTGGCGAAGGGGTCATGGTGCCGCTTTTGGTGAAGGCGGAATTGAGCTATGAACCACAGGATTGATAAGCCAGGAGGGGGGCGGCAGTTTCCTGTGAGATCACCCAGTCATTAATGCCATCCCAACCTCGAAATGAATGATTTCAAGAGCGGCTCGCCCAATCGGTCCATCATCTTGGCTTAAATTTCGGAGGTATGATAACGAACAGGCTTCGTTTGGCGCCTGAGATCTCCCCATTACATCGCAGGGTTCGATCGCACTTAAAGCTTCATTCATCACAGCATTTATTAGAAAGTCACGAGGTCTTTGCGCAATCAAGGTCAAGATGTCAGGCCTTTCATCAACTCAATGGTAGATCAACTCAACTTAATCAATTCAATATCGGCCAAATTTACGTTAACCAACTCAATTCCACCAAAGGCATTCTGACTAACTAATCAATTTAATTTTGCCTTTCGGTTGAGTTGAATTGATTGACGAGTTGATTTATAGTGGCCCTAGATTCGGCGATTCTCGAAGCTATTCGGAGCTCCCCGGATTCAGAGAAACCCCAAAACTTTCGGATAAATATCGGAATATCCGGATGTATTATAGTGGGTCTCGGCCAAAAAATCGTGCGCTACGCGCGCACGGGCGTTTCGCGTAAATCAACGTTAATCAACCCAATTCAATCAACTCAATATCGTAAAAATCCACGTCCACGTCAATCAATTCCACGGGCAGTTTGCTTAGCCAAATCAACTCAACTCCACGACGTCCCGTGGTGGAGTTGAGTTGAGTTGATGAAAGGCCTGCTACAGTCCAACTTGCAGAAGAGCCTCTCCTTCTTGATGGGCAGTGCATGGTTCAGCAGAGTCTGGATCATACAGGAGGTAGCCAAAGCCAACTTCCAAGAGAGCTTTCTTGGGCTGTACCGAAGGGTGGATCAATGCGAGAACATTTGTAATTGCGCCAAACCTCCTTCATGTGGCACCGAGCGCCCAATGCCAAGCCATCATTGACGTGATGTCTGGACCATCGAGAAGGCTTTCCTGGTTCAGCCAGAAACCCAACCTATCAACATTATTATGGAGATTCAGACACAGCCAGGCCAGTGATCCTTGGGATAAGCTTTATGCACTCTTGGGCATTTCTTCTGACGATCCCATTGCGACGGACTACACAAAGGCCGAGGAGAGTATTGTGAAAGACGTGATGGATTATTGGTTTCAAAATATGACACTCCCCGAGATCTTTCCTGTCTCGAATATTGCAGACTTGCAGCGAGAGATACCGAATATTTTGAGCATAGCGCTGGAGAAATTGATCTTTCAGGGAGCCGACGCAAATGACGTCGAGCTATTTACATCACGACACACCAAACCAACGTTCATCACAGAAGAGGCCGTCAATTATCTTTGTTACATCAGATCACCTCTACATAGCTACTTCAAACGTCCAGCCTCGGTGCAAGTCCTTTTGGGCAAGACTGCCAAAGCTAACAAAGCATATAGCACGGCGAATCTCGGCGAATTCGTGACAAACAATAAAAAAATTAATGATTACGGATAGAATCACGCGCGATTCTCGCCAGAATGAGTTTGAATTCGCTCCATTGCTACTGGAGCAAGATAGGGAAGACATAGAGATGAATGACGCGATCATCAAAGAAGCACAAAGGAACGGGTCGGACGTTTTTGATCGATTCCTCGTCAAGTATGGGGATGCTTTCGAAGCCACCAAAACATTGGTCTACACCATGTTACTTCAGGAACAAAGACAACTGGAGGTCTCATTCAAGGAGCTGCCAAATTCATGCGAAATTGCCCAAAAGCTGGTGATAGAAGCTGCTTCTAGGGGGCCGGCCGTACTGACGAAGCTATTCGATGCACTGGATCACCAGGTCGAGATTGTCGAATTTGCCAGAGAAATATTCAGGCAGAGTCCTAGTGAACTTGAAAGGTTTCTTGTAATGCACGTTCACTGGGGTGAGCGGAGCGCCGAGGTCAGCAAGAAGGAAATTATTTCCGAAGCGCGTCTCATAGAGGCTCATTTGTTCAAAGTGTTAGTCGAAAGGTATGGTGACATCCTTCCGATAACTGATGGAGCTTCGCGTAGTTCTATCAAGCAATATATCTCGTTCGTCATTCGAGGGAAATTGGCTACACTGAAGGGTGGCATGGGGATTCGGCGATGAAGTTCACATCAAGGGGATCATACATTTGGTTCATAAGCAACGAACATCAGTTGAAGCGACCTCGGCGTCTCGATGTCTCCAGACGATCAATCTGTTGTGGTCTCAGCGTGTTCGTTCGGTGAGATCGCTGGGCTGGGATTGATCGCCGATCGGCCGCTAATGTGGACGGAAAATGCAGGAGGCTTGTCAAGGATGTCAAATTCAGGTCCGCGTTTGGCTTTCCTGTAAGCAGCCAAAACTCACTTGTGGATATCACAAAGAGCATCTCGGCAGCTACCATAGTGGATGTTCACTTTTGAAAATGCTAGCGCAGTGGTCATATACCGGCTTACAACGACGTTCGTTGCAAAACTCAGAATTCGACTCGAGGCTTGGAACTTGATCGATTCGGGCATTTTGGATGAAATCCATGTTAGCTCTCGTATATCTAAACCTTAATGTGATATCATCGGAACCTAAGTAATGCGTCGGTACTATTCAATCTGTCAGTCTCGTCCCTCCATCGATGTTTCTTGCAGACTCTGCGTATTTTGCCGAACATATTTCTCAGGCCACTGCACGTCCCGTGCCGTTGTAAAGCAGAACCTGCCACGGAGCTCTCCTAGCTGAGATTCTGGATCCTCTTCTACAAAACCCCATGTGACCGGCAAAAGGTGTGCGTCTAGATCTCGCTCGTGCCGATGGCATGCTGCACTGATACCTGCACTACAGGTCGATGTCAATGGCATGGGATATGTGGCTGCTTCCCGATCGATCCTGATATCACTTCCTTTATTGTCCGGAGCTCCAAAGCTCTTGAAGCTCAAGATGGCTGGTACAAACAATGTTAACGAGACCACCACCGTTGTGAGGATGATACCCATTGCGGAATGACCAACAACAGCACTGTCCTGATTTCGGAAGTGAACAAAGTCAGGGCTTGCAAACTCGTTGCTCTCCACGACGAAAAGACTCCTCGACACCAACCAGTGCGTCACACCAGACCACGTAATGAGACCAATTGCATAATGGAAAGGTAAGGATAAGAAGTAGCTTGACCGTTGACCGCCCTTTGGCTGCGATACGCGCAGAGGCTGGCGGCGGTGGATGTAAGTCTTCCACTCGTCGGTGATGGACATGGTCGTGAGCAGGTTGTTCAGGATCACATACCCTCCACTGATGAGAAGTTGTGGTATGTTGGCAAATAGGGCCGCCATGTGGAATCGTCGGGCATGGAATGGCCCATCGGTATCCCCAGAATCCTCCGAGGAGAATGACGGAAAATAGGCGTAGTTTTGGAAAACACCGACTCCCTCTGCCCAGAGCGAAGACAAATCAATCGGCATGCCAATTTTACGGTGTTCATAAAGGATCACTCCCAAGAGGGCGTAGAATGGAAAAACCAAAAGGGACATCCTGGAGACATTTCGTCAGTAAGCTAATATGTTCATTTCCCGTGATTTATGACTTACAAAACGTATGTAGTAACCCACTTCCGCCTGCTCAGAACGTCGATAAAGGTAAACTTTTTAGGCGGAACGAACTCAGTTCTCGGGTTGGTCTGCCACGGACGATCAAAGTCTTTCTCGGTGGACAGGTCGAGACCTGCGGTGTGATGATCCGGATGCTCAAGGGAGCTGGAAATATAGTCGCCCAGAGTAACCATGGAGGCCTTGGTGTAGATGATTTCTTCTGGTGCCCTAATTTTGCTCAACAGCCGGTGGGCCATGCTCCAGAGGCCCTCCAAACATCTCAGTCGGGGTTCTTTGGTGATTGGCGGTGTGCCAGACATAGAGTTTCCTAGAGTATTCTGGTGATCATTTCGATGTAGTATTGCTGTGTAGGTAAAGCATCCACATTTAAGGAGATTGAGTATACAAACCCCCAGCAGGATATCCGGGTAGAACCGCAGTGCGCATTTCTCATCCATCTCGGAGCTGTCGTCGCCGAGACTGAGACAGTAATCGATTACGTAATGGTACTGGTTGATTGCATTTCCTGACGCTACTGGCGTGCTGATCCAATTCCAGTAATCGACATGAGGTTGCGCTATCTTCCATGTGCACGTGCTTGTCGTGTGCTGCAACTCTAACCTGTCGTCACAGATCCATATGTTGAACAGCGGCCACGAAGCATAGCTGAGCGTCACGAAGATATCCAGGAGCGACGTGTTCGCGTTGGTCGAGTTGCGATGCATGGTCGATTGCCCGTCTGCCATGGTCGTGTTGGACGACACGAGAATAACGTCCTTCACTCCAGATCGGCTGTTGACGTAGCGTTGGATGCAATCTTGCCGATCCAGTCGATCTACTCGAGTATAATTATCCCTTATCTTCTGGAGATTCATGCCAAGATCGAGTTTCCAGGTCTCTTGGCCTTCCGGGGTGGTAAAGTCCCATGGTTGGGTGTCATTTGCGAAGTCGCTTGTTACGACTCCAACGGTATAGATGCTAACCGGAACAGCCATAAACACTGCAGAGTTCCAGCTAGCATTTGTCAATACAACCAGGGTTCTCATGAACATCCGGATACTTACATCAGATGAAGCAAAATAGAACTGGTCATGAGAAGCACCCATGTAACTTTCCGCCGGATCGCCACGCTACGCCAGTTTCGAAAACTTTGGACTCCAATGTCCAGCCATTGACCTCTCGAATGAGCCGAGTCAACATCCGCTCTTGTTGGCGCGATCAAAATCTGCGAGCAATAATTGCTTGAGCTGAGCAAAACCGTGGAGATCACATTGATGACCAAGTGGAGGACAGTGTTGTACTGATCAATCTTGCCGCAGTCTCCTTCGAAATACTGCCCGTAAATGGTGTCAATGGAGTAGCCGAATATTGAATAGAGTGTGAAAGATAGGTTGATGAAGAAAATGAGTGTTGTGATGGACAATTGAGATAGAATGGCTATCTTTCGATGTTGACGCCTTTTGGGCGGAGTCATCTGTGCATCTAATTGTGGTAGCCACCACCTGAACAGAGGCAAACTACCAAAACGACTGAAGATACCATTAACGGTGTTGCACTTATCGCTTGAGTCAATTTGCAAGGTGGATCAACTCACGGAATGAAGCAAGTTTGCTGTGGGTCAAGAACCTGGCTGCGGTACTCTGGGCGTATATCTTCCGGTGATGGTTGAGCCTGATCATGACTGTTGGTCTGGTGATAGCCACCAGCTTCCCCTTCGCTCTCGTGGCGTTGAACTGTTGTGTCATTGCTATCTGAGTCTTCGTCTGCAATGGTCGAATCATTGCGTCGCATCGCCTCCAAACTTGCAGAAACAGATGTCATTGCGAGAAGAGATGGCGAGGGAAAACATAGATTTCACGAGTGTCGTAGGCAGTCAGTAACGGTGATTTATTGAATACAACTACCTACCTACCAATACCGCCCCCTGGTGTCCTATCGGAGTTCACCTTTTGGACCCTGATTTCGGAATAAATATTCTTGATATAATGCATGTATTGTGACATTCGAAACCCCAAATATACAGCCAATAAGACTTGTGCCCTGGGACAGGCATTTGACAATAGACGTTCACCGGTAATCAAAATACTACCTCGGGCGAAAATGCGACGAAATTTGTTCTTAAGATAACTTGAAGGTGACATAACGAGTTCCGTGCATGCCGCATGTTGCAGTGCAGCACAATCGTGCTGACGATCTCCATATGTCGTATGCATCAACTGACCGAAATACGCTATTCGTGTAACCAGACGCTCAAAGCGGCCTGTTCTTGATCTACGGTAACCCTGCGAGGCCTACCCAGCCGGACAGTGGGTTCGGACACAATACAACCAATAAGACCTGCAGCTCGTATTGTATCCTATTATTAACTATTGAGATGAATGGCCTTGCAGCGTTCTCATGGCCTGATCACTTTGGTTAGATGAGCATCCCACGCGAGTACAGGTTTTTTCTGTCAGTGATTTGGCAGGTAGAAGGTGGATATCTTGCGTCCGCTGATGATCAGATTGAATGACTTCGCTGCTCTACCCCGTACATACTGCCAAATTCCCTATAAGTAGACAATTGCACGCACATTGTATGCGCGGAGGCCGAGTGAATTGATCGATGATGTCTTCAGTGCACTCGATACTGTCACATCTCGAGCTGTCTTCAACCCCATCCTCGGGCCGGATGGAATTCTACGAAAGCCGGGCGCAACAGTGCTCCTAGCAACAATGCAGGTACCCAAGCTAAATGGAAACAGAAAGAGATGATGTGTAATAGTTAGTATAGATGCCACTGACACTTTTGAAGTCCACCAACTCCCTTTCGCAGACAGCATTTTTGTTCGGAACCTCCGGCCATGGCGCGCAAACCGGGAGCTTTGCTGACCTACAGGTCCAAGAACGCTACGTGAAGAGCCTTGCGCTCGAAGCCCGCTCTAGCAATGGGGATGGCAATGCGGGAGACGAGGATGCCCACGTCGCTGCTGATGCAGCCCCAGCTACTGCCCCGGGCGAAGATGCCAACGGCTTGGCGCGACAGCCTGGGAATTGCTCGTTGTACAAATTCTATCTGAAATCGGCCGGGCTGCCTTCTTCACTCGGGTTTCTGCTTCTTGCAATAGGCTATATCGGCATAGGAAGAATGCCAACTATTTGGTTTGTACTGTCTCTTCTAGATCGCTTAGATGCTTCTACTCTGTAGAGTTCTCGCACGACTTGAAGCTGAGCGCTAAATGACTAATCACGCAAGTCGCACAGGGTACGTATTTGGACCGACCATGGTACGAATCAGGATCGCGGTGCATACTTTGGCGCCAATATTTCCTTCTCCATTGCAACAATCGTTTTTTCTAGCCTCGTAATCGGTTCACCATAATTTACCGCTATGACGGAGTAGAACATCAGTGTATATAAAAATGGGCGAGCCGTCTTTGAGATCGAAGCATTGTTGATATTGACAGATTCGCATGCTCGATAGGATAATATTTTGGTCGATTATAACTATTCCAAAGGCGACACTGACTAATTTGGGAGCCGATTTTGAAGCCGCCTTTATATACTTTTGCTAAAAGTCTCGCTTCGCTCCTGATCACGTGCCCAGAGTTCCACCACCGGGAGAATACCTCCTTCCAGGACTTTTGACCTAAAGCCCTACTCGCGACGTGTCACCAAAGGCGCATGGAATTAGCACCACCTCATCAGCACCGCCCACCAATCCCACCCCGGCTTCACGCGTTACTACTTCTGTCCTATAAACACTACAGGAATCGACATTATCCATCGAGTTGCTTGCACCTCATAGCCGGTGACGAGGCGGTGGGATATTGTGGAAGATGCCTCGCACCAGTGTGGATGGGGAACGGGACACAGCGAGATGGTTATAGCTCTTTCTCGGTGCGATGTGGCGATGGGACGAGGTTATAGATTGGAAGCCTACTGCTATTTGAAGCAGGCAGGTAATTACTATAAGCACTGATGTAGGCAGTATCATTTCACAGGGCTGGGAACAATATGGCACGATCGTTTGCTGTACCAGATTTAGATTGCTTTTGGGACCAGATCAAGATCGTGGCCCACGACTGGTGCCATTCAAATTAGTGGACTTACTTCTACTTACCAGTAAGTTTGTTATAGGCGGACAGGCTTTCATGTACCTAGGAGCTAATCATGGTACAGCGCACGGGACAAGACAGTACTTTATAACATATCGCTCCAGATTCAGCCAGGCCAAAAGGTGGAATTTGCGGTCGCATAGGAAGGTGAGTTCTCTCTGGTTTACCGGTACCCAAATTTCCACTCTAGACGTGGGCTTACGTGTCATCCGAAAAGTGGCAAGAGTACATTGCTACTCAGCCTGCTCAAGCTTCTGGAATACCAGTCCGGGTCCATCATGATTGATGGACTCGATCTCGCGTCGGTTCCAAACTCAGTAGTTCGATCTCATCTCACAGCGTTGCCTCAAGATTCCGTCACGCTCCCAGGCTCTGTGCGCACTAATATCGACCCTTCCAAGGCGCATGTTGGCGACAATATTCTCATAGACGCATTGTCAGGAGTTGGCATGTGGGAAGTCATTGGTAGCCGCGGCGGTCTGGATGCACATTTTGAGAATCTCGGACTATCTCACGGGCAGAGGCAGCTCTTCTGCTTAGCACGGGATCTGCTCTGCAAGAGCTCCGTCGTGCTTCTCGACGAGGCGACCAGCAGCGTCGACCATCATTCGGACGAACGAGTGCAAAGAGTGCTGCGGGAGTCATTCAAAGATAAAACCGTACTGGTCGTGGCGCACAGACTGGAGACGATTGGCGACTTGGATCTCGTGGTGGTCATGGACAAGGGACAAATCGCCGAGGCGGGCGACCCTCGTGAGTTGAGGAGCAAGCGTGGCTCCCTTTTTGGGATGCTTTGGGAGAGCCGACATGGTTGAAAAGAATTTGCTGAAGATTTGGTAGTCACACAGGTGAATGCACTCATTTTTCGCGATTAGTCATCTGTATATATGAAAATGGTTCCATTTGTGACATGTTACTCCCTTCGTCCCTCGACATCCACGATGATCGCTTGGCTACCATAGTGGAGCACTGGAGCTTCACTTTTGCTATTGCTAGCTACTAGTGACCTTTTACACACTACGGAGTATAGTGAACAATATAGGTGTTCCGGCGTTTCCCAGTGACCGGCGGCTCATACGGGGTTCCGCACCTTTAGGTCCGAGCCCGAGCCGAGCCGAGGGCCTCAACGCCGGTGGCAGGGTCGGACCCCGCGGCGGACCTTTCCGCTGTCCCCTGGACTTTCTGCGGCGCTTTGGCTCCGCGTTCTTTGTTGGATAGAGAAGATCTCACAGAACTTCCTGGTCTGCAAGTCTTGGCGTTTACGCGTCCCCAGGATGTCACCAAGCGCTTCCCATCTGTCCCGGGTTGTGGGATACGTCAGTTGCTAATCCCCCGTTGCTGATTGGAGGACATTTGCGATTAGTTTGTCATGGCTGTAGACTCCCAAATGGTGATGACGACGCCAGCTTCACAGTCCGGTTCGCTTGATCGCTTGGCTTCATTCAAGATAAAACGTTGGCTTGTGATGGTACCGCTACCTATGCGTGTGGCCGAGGACATAGATGGTGAAGGCATCATACAATGTAAAATGTCTTCGCGTCATGAATTAGAGGCCACCAAGTCCATTTGAGTAGCCGTCGTCAGGATCCATTATTCAGAGAATCAAGCCGCCATGCTGCGCAAACAAATGTGGTTGGTAAAACCACGGCAGCAAAGTTAACGTTTTAAGCTTTTGTGGATCTGCGCCAAGCTCAAGAACAGATGGGGTAAATTACTTATGCTTCTTTGATCTTGGAGCCTGGGGAAATACCGACTGTAACGCAGTCCTCGGCATTCTAGGTAGGACGCTCCACGGTTTAGGTGGGTAGCATGCAGAAAATGTATCCGGAACTTTAATGTAAATCATACTCGTAGGCGTCCACGCGGCAAGCCGCCCACTGTCCCGGGTCTGAGCATAGGACGATACCTTTCTGAGCCAATAGGACGCACTGTTTTAGAGTCTCCCTACACATGAGGCTTTGTCTCTTCGATTGGCCCAAAGCTGCCGATGACGGCTGCCCTCAGACCCTCGTCATCAGAACCATCCATCACATGTCGACGTCTGTTCTTGTTGCCAGCGGTGTCTGGGCTTTTTCTCGCACCTCCCAAACGACAAACATGATACTATACCTTCAAAGAAGTTATTAGGTACCGAGGCTCAGTGGAGTTAAAGAAAGAAAAGAGAGGAAATACGCTTGAGAAAGCTGAAATATGTGGTTATAATGAGAGCTTCACGTAAACCACATGCCCCGTAGCCGCAGATCGTGCCACGATTTATCTCGCATCTGAACTATACCATACGAATTGTCTTGCCAAGACATACCCTAGAAGCCTGTAAAAATCTTGATTTGTTGAATCAATTTCTCCAGTCTCAAGGGCATACGCGGCTGCTGCACGGAGGCTCACAAACATGGAAGGGGATGAGTATTGTGTTCGATGGAGGACAGCAGCGTATGAACCGAATATATAATTTGGAAGAAACACAAGTCATATTCTCCTTGGACTCGAAAGCAACTGCACATTCCTTTCTAAAACATCTCTCAATCTCATAGCCTCTACTGAAGATGTTCTTCACCAAGTTGGTCACTCTTGCCCTTGCCTCCGTGGCGGCCTCTCACCCAGGCCACGAGGCCGAGGAGCACCGGGCTGCCATCGCTGCACGCACCCAGCGCGTCAACACCAGGCGGGCTCTGGAGAACTGCGCCGCTTCTCTCCAGTCTCGCGGACATGAAGCCCGTTCCATTGAGCGACGTGCCGCCGAGGCAGCGAAGCAACGCATCGCCCGTAGGATCCCCGTCAATAGTAAGTTATCCCCTTCCATCAGAACCATTCACTATGTCCATCTAACACGCCACACCAGACCCCTACCGAAAGCGTGCCGCCGTCAAGAGAGATACCACCAGCATCCTGAACAAGGACCACGAGGGCACTCTTGACCCCACCGAGGCCCAGGCTGATGAGTCTTATGTCTTCAACAGCACCACCTGTGCCGTTTTGAACCCCCAGGGCGAGGTCGGCCCTTTCTACGTCGAGGGCGAATACGTCCGCTCGGATGTGACCGACTCGGAGCCCGGCGTCGAGATTATCATGGAGGCCCAGGTGATCGACGTCAACACCTGCGAGCCGCTCGTCGGCGCCTGGTTTGACATCTGGAACTGCAACTCCACGGGTGTCTACTCGGGCGTCCAGTCCAGCGGCAATGGTAACAGCAACGACGCCACCAACCTGGACAATACCGCTCTGCGTGGCATCCAGCAGACCGACGACAACGGTGTCGTCAAGTTCACGAGTAAGTTCCCTCACCAGCCACCTTTAAACATGAAGAAATAGGAGACGAGTCTGACCACATTTCTCACAGCCATCTACGCGGGCCACTACTCGGGCCGCGCCAACCACATGCACGTCGCGTTGCACACCGAGGCCACCGAGGAAGCCAACGGCACCATCACCATGGGCACGGTGCCGCACATTGGCCAGTTCTTCTGGGACCAGGGCCTGACGACGCAGGTCGAGGCTCTGANGACGAGTCTGACCACATTTCTCACAGCCATCTACGCGGGCCACTACTCGGGCCGCGCCAACCACATGCACGTCGCGCTGCACACCGAGTCCACCGAGGAAGCCAACGGCACCATCACCATGGGCACGGTGCCGCACATTGGCCAGTTCTTCTGGGACCAGGGCCTGACGACGCAGGTCGAGGCGCTGAGCCCGTACAGCACCAACACCATCGCGCTGACGACCAACGCCGAGGACCGCGTCTTTGGCGAGCAGGAGACGGCCGGCACCACCTCGGACCCCGTCTTCAACTACGTGTTCCTGGGCGACAGCGTCAGCGACGGCATCTTCCAGTGGATCGTCGTCGGCGTCGACACCACCGCCTCGTACACGCCCACCTACAGCTTCGAGCTGACCGAGGACGGCGGCGTGGCCGTCGGCTCCGGTGCCGGGGGCGCTGGCGGTGGTGGCGGCGGCCCGCCCTCGTAAGCTGGCCTTGCCGGCCGCACGTGTTCCCATCACGTTGCTATGTATTGCGCTGTCGCTGGAGGACTTGTGCGGATGAAAATCACGTGTGTTAGTGGGAGAAGATAAAATGAGATGCCTGGATTACTGGGTATATCTTTATATCTATTCGATTCAGGAGGATTATTAGCTTTTGTAGATGAACTTTTCTATTATCAGGTGCTGTTAGTGGCGCCTTTTCTTTATACCACGACTTATGTCAATTCTCTCCGTATCTATCATCATGTAACTGATTGAACCCAGGNCGTCGGCGTCGACACCACCGCCTCGTACACGCCCACCTACAGCTTCGAGCTGACCGAGGACGGCGGCGTTGCCGTCGGCTCCGGTGCCGGGGGCGCCGGCGGTGGCGGCGGCGGCCCGCCCTCGTAAGCTGTCCTTGCCGGCCGCACGTGTTCCCATCACGTTGCTATGTATTGCGCTGTCGCTGGAGGACTTGTGCAGATGAAAATCACGTGTGTTAGTGGGGGGTGATAAAATGAGATGCCTGGATGACTGGGTATATCTTTACATCTATTCGATTCAGGAGGATTATTAGCTTTTGTAGATGAACTTTTCTATTATCAGGTGCTGTTAGTGGCGCCTTTTCTTTATACCACGACTTGTGTCAATTCTCTCCATATCTATCATCATGTAACTGATTCAACCCAGGGCGACTACAGCTGCGCATTCTCGATCCGCCTGCCGCTCTCATCGAACCGGATCTGCTNTATCTATCATCATGTAACTGATTGAACCCAGGGCGACTACAGCTGCGCATTCTCGATCCGCCTGCCGCTCTCATCGAACCGGATCTGCTTGCCCTGCACCAGCGCCTCCTGCAGCGCGGCACCAATCTCGACCGCCTTGGCCGCGTTGTTGAGGTCCAGGGGCAGCGGCTTGTCGTCGAGGCACGACGCGGCGAACTCGTTGGCCTCCTGGATAAAGGCCATCTCGAAGCGGTCGCAGTAGNGCTGCGCATTCTCGATCCGCCTGCCGCTCTCATCGAACCGGATCTGCTTGCCCTGCACCAGCGCCCCCTGCAGCGCGGCACCAATCTCGACCGCCTTGACCGCGTTGTTGAGGTTCAGGGGCAGCGGCTTGTCGTCGAGGCACGACGCGGCGAACTCGTTGGCCTCCTGGACAAAGGCCATCTCGAAGCGGTCGTAGTAGTGCGCCGGCACGTCGCGCGTGATGCCGCCGGCGTGGTAGTACTGGACCAGGTTCTGGGCGAGGTGGGCGTTGACCGAGAGCTTGCCCTCGGTGCCGATGACCTCGGTCGTGTCCTCCTGGCCGTGGGCCATCATGCGCGAGCAGTAGTAGTACGCGATCTGGCCGCTCCAGAACTCGACGATGCCGACGGCGTTGTCAAAGTCGTTGTACTCCTTGAGGGCCGGCTGCACGGCCGTNTGACCTCGGTCGTGTCCTCCTGGCCGTGGGCCATCATGCGCGAGCAGTAGTAGTACGCGATCTGGCCGCCCCAGAACTCGACGATGCCGACGGCGTTGTCAAAGTCGTTGTACTCCTTGGAGGCCGGCTGCACGGCTGTCACGCCGTACGCCGAGACGCTCTTGGGCACGATGTTGTCGCCAAAGAACCACAGCGTCAGGTCAATGTCGTGCACCGCCATATCGACGAACACGCCGCCCGACCACGCCGCGTACGCCACATAAAAGCCTGAAGGGTCGTTCTTGTCGCATGTTTGGCTGCGCAGGATCGTCGGCCGGCCGATGGCGCCTTGCTCCGCCTAGGGGTATGCGTCTCGGTACGAGCTGTCGAACCGTCTGGAGAACCCGCACATGACCTTGAGGTGTGGTCTGGCCTTGGCAGAGTTGATAACATGTCGGCACTGGCATCCATTTATCAGAGAAAGCTTCAATGCCAGATACTCCGTGAAACTCACAACGTCAAGACTTGTCGACAATGGCTTCTCGCAGAGAACGTGCAAGTTCTTCTCCATGGCCTTGATGGCCTCCTCTGCATGGACAGACGTCGCA
>JACVEI010000258.1:0-48073 GCA_018115615.1 Pestalotiopsis sp. DP-2020a | reverse complement strand
GAGTCACCGCCTGGGCTGTGCCGGATGTTGGTGTGCATACACAGCATTTTTTCTCTCTCTGATATTTATTTCCTCTCTGGGAAGCTTTTCTAAAATAAAAATACACATTCGTTGGATGGAAACGTCTGTTCCTCTCGGTCCCGATCGTTTGCTCGAGAAGCAAGGGGGAGCGATCCGCAGGGAAGACGGAAGATGGAATCAGTCTCATTACCGTACGTGTACTTTATCATCGTGGAGTGAAATGAGCGTGGTTCAGACACGCATGATACCAACAACACACGTAATGGCCCNATCATCGTGGAGTGAAATGAGCGTGGTTCAGACACGCATGATACCAACAACACACGTAATGGCCCAGCCGAGCCGGGAAAGAGAAAGAGACGCGTTACGCGAACGCGGGTGAACGGTCTTTTGATGCAAGTAATCAAAGAATGCAGAGTCGGGGGGGCCAAGAGGCGCAAACTTTATTTTTCTCGCGTAGACTCTTCTCATCTCATATAAGGCTGTGTGTCTCTTTTACAAATACGCTTTTCCTGTGGCTTTCATGGTCGAGCTGGCGGGCTTAGTTAGTTGGGTGNCAGCCGAGCCGGGAAAGAGAAAGAGACGCGTTACGCGAACGCGGGTGAACGGTCTTTTGATGCAAGTAACCAAAGAATGCAGAGTCAGGGGGGGGCCAAGAGGCGCAAACTTTATTTTTCTCGCGTAGACTCATCTCATCTCATATAAGGCTGTGTGTCTCTTTTACAAATACGCTTTTCCTGCGGCTTTCATGGTCGAGCTGGCGGGCTCAGTTAGTTGGGTGTGGGTTTTTCTATATGCACAATGCGACTGGTTGTATGATGCTGCGTGACATCGACCAGTGTAACACACCTATTCGCTCCATGGGATGCTCTTGGGACTGTCAATTTGTAATCAGCAAGTCCGGGCCCTTTTTTCATGTGGTCGAATATGATCAATATGTACGTGTGGTTTTCAGCTGTCCCCCAAATAGTCCTGCAGCAATATATCGCACACCGCAACTACTGCGTCCCCTATTTGGCAAATGGTCAATATTGCTTCTATGCGCGACCGCGAGTCGTGAGGCAGAAAAGTCAAAAATCGATTATGAGAATAGGAAAAATCATAAATAATCATTCGACTGGCGCTTGTGCATTTTTCATGCAAGCGCTATACTGCCACGAGAGCAAGCATTCCAATAGACTTTCAACGGAGGACCTGTCAGGGGGAGGTAAGCTCCAAAGCTTCTTTATATTTATACTTTCCGCGTTGCTAATCAGACACGCAGCGGACGCGGAAAAAAAGCTGGTAAGTTGCAGACAAGTCTCAAGGAGATTCTCTTGACACATGTCATAGGGGGGTGCCAGAGTTCGAGACAAACATGAGCCATCGTAGAACGGAGATTTGGCTGCGAAAGTGGATGCGAAGTAGGAAAAAAGATCGCGATTATGATAATAATCGTACTTGCTGGCCTCTGATGTTTCCATGACAGCCAAATGCTATCTATTCCTCGCTTGCAATTGACAGGATTGT
Source organism: Pestalotiopsis sp. DP-2020a (assembly GCA_018115615.1). Taxonomy (NCBI): domain Eukaryota; kingdom Fungi; phylum Ascomycota; class Sordariomycetes; order Amphisphaeriales; family Sporocadaceae; genus Pestalotiopsis; species Pestalotiopsis sp. DP-2020a. The sequence continues at coordinate 46,543 of JACVEI010000258.1, read as the reverse complement.
CATGCATCACGACCTTGTCGTTTCCACGGGAACTTCTAGATTTGCACCAGAGACAGAACTCGTCCATCTAGTATGGTTTCACGTCAATTGAGTAATTCGAGCAGCATGATAAATAAAAGGCGAGGCGGTCACTGATCATGATGTTTCCATCTCACCATCAGCAACGGCGGCAGCAGCCTTGGTTCAAGTGTCGGGTTTTGCTCCTCTTGAAGTAGACGATCGTGATACACAGAACAGCGATTTAGTAATAGTGGCCGCCCCATATATTTGAGTCTGTCTTATTTTCTAGAAAATACAGACAGACAACAACACCCCCGGGTCGAAAAATAATAGTATACATACCAGAAGATCGGAGCTAGCATCGGCGGAGGAGAAAAGCCGGGCGCCTTTCTCTATTGTGGGGGCCGGGAATCAATTGGCTCTTGGACATGGGTCACCGACAATCCTCTGGCTGCTTTGCTGGTTGGGATGAACATGAACATGGGGCGCCCCGCGCGAGTGTGGGTGATACTATAATCTTACTGTTCCTACAGCGCGAGAGAAGTCAACCCCGAATAGTTTCTTCGAAAAGCCTTGGGTCAGCCTACTACCTTTGCAATCATGCACTTCTTGTCTTTCCTCGCCAATAACAATGTAAAAATACCATCGCCTCTATGTATGCCGCGGGGAGCGGGGAGGGGGGTTATTTGCATGGCCATCGACTTTGCCGTCCTTCTTCCCAACCAACCCGAATCCCGCCCAAAAACAGAGATAGATCCCCCGCCGCCCGCGAATCCTTCTCTGCCGTGGCTTGAAACGATGACGCACCCACAACACACGCACACACTCCGTTAGCCTTGACAACGAGACCATACAGCCTGGAGGATTGAAATCTTTAACCAGCACAGCGGAGTTGGTCCTGACAATTCTTCGATAACCCCCTCCTCACCCGGCCCCTCCACGAGCGATGGATTTCAGTCAGTCGTACGGAACCGCGGGAACTGTGCATGAGAGCGTGAGCGCGTGACCATCATGACAAGCAAATGGGATTCGACTGGCCTTTTTCTGTTCTTGTTCAAAGGGACGTGTTCCCATTTTCTGATTCGTTGAAAGATAACCTCGAAAGCAATTGCCCCAAAAGGATATCCTCCGTATCTCGGCCAATCCGATTCATTGTATATCCCAAATGTCCTGCATCTTTGCTATACCGAAGCCCCCGAGTTTGGCCCCCAGATGAAGAAGTCCTAGTTCTGATATGATGGGCTATGATATGCCATGCAGAAGCGCCCCGACTTACATACATCTTCCCCAAGCGGATGCTTGATGAACAATACCGTGTAGACCCTAATGTATGACTTGATTTGTCTCTCGGCCTTTTGACCCGGACTTAACACATACCGGTATTCTGAGTACCGAATTCCTAATCCTGCAGAGGCATGATTGTTATGTCTGTCATCCAATATTCTGTCAGGGTCGTTTACTTTCAGCCCGCGCTGCTGTTTACTTTTGTTCCCTGCTCGATGCGGCAACTCGTTCAGCCTCAGCTATACCCCCGCTTCATATAATCATATTCCCAGAATGGCCCCCCTGCGGCGACGTAGTCCAGCTTCCGACCCTAACTGAACAGAAAAGAAAAAGTAATACTTCAATACCAACTTTATGCTATAGTGAAAGAATTTATGTCAGCGTTGCGTCGAATGGAAAAAGAACGAAAGAACTTACTTCAGGGCTGACAGTCTTGTATATCGAAGAATTCCAGACCGCCGAGGCGCGCGACCCCCAAAAATTCCCCAGCGCATAGTGTAACCGACCCCCCGGGTCTCTTTGCCCATCAGCTTAAGCAGCGGCTGAGTGTGCATGAAGATCTGCGCAGGGGTTGGCCCTTCTATCCTCAGCTGCCACGGCCGAAGCCGAGGACCGTGAAATAATCATCTTTCTTTGTATCGTGCGCTTCGGCATTCTTCTATCTTGCGGGGCGGGTTCGCGGACGTGCATTTTCTCCTGTATGCAGTCCTTTACTGTAAAAAGGGACTCGGTCTCGATAGTATGACGTCTGTTCTCTACCTTTGGGTCCAGAGTGGCAGGGTAAAATCGGTGTTTCGTCCGCCTTGTTTCTGAGCAAAGTATCTTGGGAATTCACGGTGTTGGTATTTTATCTTTTTATCTAATATTTTATTATATTTTATACTGGACCTTCTTATTCGTCTTGGGCTTTTTTATGTTTGGGCTGAATAATTGATTTATTGTCTGCTTTCATCGTCGGCTGGCTCTCGTAGGATCCCAGCTGGTATGATGCAAGTTCTTCCCATTCGAAGACTCAAAGGAGCCGACCCTAGCTAGTGGCTTTGGTGGGATCGATGAGAGCAGTGATGTAGATTTCCATGAACATAACTTCATGGCACAGAAAGACTATTGAATCCCTTGCCTAAAAGTGTCACCTATACATCCACCGGAGCAGTATACTAGATGCATTCCAATCTTTATAACTTGAATGCGCCAATGGAGAATAATGATTGACCTATTCGATGTGTTGCCAGTCCTAAAATTACTTGGCCATTCTCTTCTCAAGACGTCTTTTGCTTTTGCACTGGTTACCGCATATTTCGAGAATTCAACAAAGGGCTATTGGAAATGGGCAGGGCAGTGTTGGGATAGACATGACGATTGCATTTACACGACGTTTATGTTCGCAAATGATTGCTACTTCGCCAATCTGAACATCGCAGTCCATCAAATAAATGGCTTATGTAGTTTGTGGATATGTAGTACATTTCTCAACCAGCAGCAAGCTTATTCCATACCTACCTATCCCCATATTCACTGCATTCCGATTTCAATATTGAACTAAACGCTTCTGACCGATTAGATTATAGCCAATATCAATTCCTATAACGCTGCACAAGTCTATCTCCCATTTTGCATTCGTCTATTTACGCTCGAGTAGGCGAGCGGCAAGCCCTCGCTCCATGACTTCCATGCGTGATTACCCTCTAAGAGGTATCAATCTCCATGGCTTCTTGTAATATATCCCCATGAACTCCAAGACAAATCCCAAACAGGAGAGCGTGAACTGAGTGTGGCTGCAAAGCATAAATGTCTCCCAGAATCTAGCCACGGCGACCATACTACCGTGCCTGGCCTTTTCCACCCGGTGTGTATTTGGTATTCTGCTTATTCGTAACCTTGGCTTCAGCGTTGGAAGAAGCGGACCGCTTGTCATAAGAGTTCAACATGGTCTTGGCAGCGTTCACAGCCGACCCAAATTTGGAAGTGGACGACTTTTTGGCCGTAGATTCCTTGGTTGCTACCTTTGGCGTCTCTTGCTTCGGAACATGAACATCAGCAGTGCGTTCCGGCGATGCTCTCTAGTCATCGAACTTGAAACTCTGGCTCCTGTTGATGTCGAGCGGGCCGCCTCGGTAGGCACCGCGCTTCTTCTTGTTCTTCTCCTTGGTGAAACCCTTGCCGCGGGTCACGATCAGGTCCTCGTGAGCCTTCTGGCCGTAGCCGTCCTCGATGTAGGCGTTGGATGACAGCTCGTCCCGGACGGCAACATCCTTCTTGATGCGCGAGAAGGGCTCGTTCTGGGGTCGCTTGTTGCCGCCCTTTCCTCTGTTGTTCTGCTTGAACTCGGTCGGATCCGGAGGCAGAGGGGCGAATTCGGGAGAAGCCTTGATGGTAGCAGAGGTATCGGAGCCGGACTCCTTCTTGTTCTCCTTCTTCACATCTTCCGAGTCCGAGTCAGAGTCGCTGTCTGATGAAGAGCTGCCGTCGGATTCGGGCAGAGGGACCTTGGCAGCAACCTCGGCAACCTTGGCTTCCGAATCAGAGTCGGAGTCGGAGTCAGAAGAGGAAGACGAATCGGAGGACGAGTCGGACGAGCTGTCTTGAGCGGCCTCGACCTTGACCTTGGTGACCTTTTTGGTCTTGGCAGGTGCCTCGTCCTCGGAAGAGTCCGAGTCGGAAGAGTCAGACGAGTCGGAGTCGGAGGAAGACGAGGCGCTAGGGGCGGCCTTTGTGGTCTTGACCTTCTTGGCCTTGGGCTTCTCGTCCTCGGAGCTGGAATCGTCGTCGGAGCTTGCATCAGACGAAGAGGAAGAGGAGCTCGAGCTGTCGGACTTGGCCTTGCGCTTCAGCTTGTTGGCGGCAGCCGGCTTCTTGGCAGGGGCCTTTGCGGCTTCGTCGTCGCTATCGCTGTCGCTATCCGAGTCGTCACTAGAGCTGGAGCTGGAGCTAGAGCTAGAGCTGGACGAGGAGTCGCTGTCATCCTCGACGGCAGGAGCATCCGCCATGGCGACATCTTCGCTCGCGTCCGAGTCGGAGTCGCTGTCGCTGTCGCTGTCGCTGTCGCTGCTCGAGTCGCTCTCGCTGCTGCTGACCTTGGTGACCTCGAGCTTGACGACGGCAGGAGCGGCGTCCTTGTCGGGGAAGGTCTCCCATGTCTGGAAGACGCTGACCAGGGAGTGGTGGCCCTTCTTCTGGTCCTTCTTCTTCTTCTTTTCGGCCTCAGACTTCCAGCCCTTGTCGGCGCGATGCTTCTTGAACTCGCGGTGGGCATCGGCGAAACCAGTGTTGGACAGGAAGTCCTCAACCAGGTCCATCAGCTGGGCGGGAGGGGCAGCAGCGGCCGAGGATGCCTCCTTCTTGGTGATCTTGGACTTTGCCATGGTGGAGTTGTCGGCAGAGGTTGTGTTATTGGAAAAGAGCCACGCTGGGGGTCCAGAAGTGGTGTTGGTGGAGGTTGGCTGAGAGTTTGCAGGCATGGAAGGAGGGAGAATTTTACTCTCTTCACCCGGAACTCTTTATTAGAGGGAATTGAACGATCAATCGTCAATCGCAACAAAAGCAAGAAATGCGATCACCAGTTGCGAGTCGCGACGCTGTAGGAAAAAAATTGTGGATTGCGACGGCCCAGGACTTTTTTTGCCCGTTATCGCTCTCACCGCTTGCACAAATAGGATAAGCTCGAGTTTAAAGAATTGCAAGCGCAGGGGTCCAACAACCCCACTATATACGGCAATATTAGGTAAGAGTCGACTTATCCCATTCTGGGCTAGTCTGAGGAGGAGGAGGAGTGAACCGTTGCTGCCATTTTCAGTTGCTCCCGGTGCTCATATGCGCCTGCTGCTTCCTGCAGTTTCAATGCTTGGCGACGACTTCTAGGCGACCAGTTATACAGAATTCGGTTCCCGATCTTCGAACAAGAGCAGCAATAATTTGTAGCGGGCCTGGATGCGGTGGCTCAATATTCCTTCGTGATGGCATCGCTTCCATCGCATTGAGTCTTCTTCTATCTTGCTGCTGACATGAGTATACAGACTACGGATACGATTACAGTCATGTCCTCTAAACTTTTACAGTCGAGTTTGACAGTACTGTGATTCTCGCCTACCCGCTCACCTGCCCATACATACTTAACGCCCACATACGATTCTCTTCAAATTCCATGATCTCTTATCTGTCCCGATGCCCGTTGTTTGATGAAATCCATTGGCTCAAGGTTGCCCTGTGTTATCCTTGGCGGCTGATTCGACCCGCTCCCAATGGCGCGGTTGAATCCTTCGCACCGCCATCATGGTATCAGATCACCCATCCCTCGCCCAAACTTGACACTCGTACACTAGGCACCGACATTCGGTACCAATCCCTCGCGGCTGTGTATAGCGGGTAGTCGTGGCAGCTTCTGCTTGAGGGGGCTTGTAGAAACACCATATAACCTCAGCGGCGTAATTCCTATTACCGGATTCCAGCTTTTGTATACGGATAATTTAGCACTTTCCTCATTGTTTGTTTGTATCATTCATCACTTGTATTGAACTTCAGTGTTGACTCGGTGGTATACATCAAAAGTCTACAAAGACGCCAGCCATGGACTCGAGAGACTCTTCCATTGACGAGGCCCGTCCCCTCAATCCCAATGGCGACCGGAGCGGCCCTCCCGCGTCCATCACTCCTCCCCAAACCGAGTACTCCGAACATGCAGGAAATCGTCAACTTGCCTTTCCCCTGATCCCCATGATGAGATGTCTGACCATCATTTTCACATTCGCCAATATCCTTACCCAGTTGTTGTCGGGGCCGAGGAAGAGCACCGAGACATTCCTGGCCGTCTGGGATTTTTTCATCTTGTTTGGCTCCCTCGTGTCCCTGATCATCGAAAGCCGTGATATCAAGAGCCGCCTCCCCAGCATCGGCCTGGCCCTCGGCAGCAGGACGTATTACCTCGCCGGGGGCCCCCAGGACCTCCGCAAGTACACCTTCATCGCGGACCTCGACGACCAGATGTCCGCGGGCCGGAGGCGCTCCCTAGCCCACGTTCTCTCCTTTGTCTGCGACATCAACTTGGTCATGTTTCTGTTCATATTCTCCATGGTCAGCGTGTGTGATCAAGGTAACTACTATTCGCGATACTACCACCATAAGAGCACCGACGCCATCTTTGTGATGCACTTCATGGTCGTGTAAGTTCCTCATATGACCTCAATCTCAAATCAGTTGCATCAGTGCCCCGAGCTAATTTGCATCCTTGCCTGCAGTGCTTTCATGTTCATCATCATCGTCGCCCGCGCCGTCGGCGCCCGGACTGGCGCCACCCTCTCGCTAAAGCTGAGCCTGGACGAGAACGAGAAGTCTGGCGTTCACTTGCCCGACGAACGGGTGCCTCGTGGAGTTTGGGGAGAGGTTTCGTACAACGAAAGTTGAAATACGCCTCGAGAGAAACACCAGTGGCCAACTTGGTCTACTACAGGTCTTAGCACCCAGGAGTACTCATATACTCCCCTGACCTCAGATCCTGTTGGATATATCGACATATTTCCTGCCAGAAAGCTGAATCGAATTGTATCGTTCATGCTTGTTTAATGAAACACTCCTTTGATTAGACTCGTCTGGAACGATACATGATTTTGGTGTTGGGAAATTGTGGGAAAGCGCCCAATTTGTTTGTTCTATGCATGTACTGTAGTTATCTAACCTTAGCCTGTCTGGTTTATCCACATTTTATATGTGTTTAGCTTACGCCTATCCAAGCAATGCAGCTTCTAAATAGCATTAACTTGGAAATTGATATTTTGGTGTCCATCGTGTCGAGTATTTCATGCCAGTCTCGCGTCAGAAGGGCGTGTCTTCTTTTTGTCTCCTTCTCTCTCGACTCTTTTCCGGTCCATAGATTTGACGGAGACAATCATTTGCCTTCGCTGACCTCACGGCCACACCGTTCCCACACATCCAACCCCGTCAAGACGGTCGTCATGAACATGACGACTCCGACGGTCCCCGGGTCGGCATCGATCCAGCCGACGATGACGCCAGGCAGCACGATATCCAGGGCGTTAGCCGCGGTCGTCCTGCCCAGGCCGCGCAGCTTTGCCCGCACCTCCCTCCTCCACAGCACCCTCCTCTTCCGGGCCTGCCTGACGAGGCCACGCAGCCGCTCCTGTTCCTTCCTCACATCAAACTCCTCCTCTTCCTCCTCTCCGTCCCCACCCGCCGCGGCCGGGGCCGTCTTCTCCTTCTCCTTCTCCCGAGCGTCGGCGACCTTTTCGCTCTGCGTGACGTCGCCGGCCGGCGGCACGGGCGTGTACGCCAGGACCTGCAGGGCCTTGAGCGCGCCGGACGCGACGGCGCAGACGAGCGCGAACAGCCAGAAGCGCTGGGCCTCGACGCCGACGGTCCGCTCCCGCCCGGGGCCCCACGCCGCCAGCCCGTCGATCTGCAGCGCGTCCACGATGGTGCTGCTCTCCAGCAGCAGGTACATCCCGTTGAAGGTGCGGCCCAGGACGTCCAGGTAGGCCTCCAGGTAGACCCACGACGGCCGCTTCTTCCCGGACGGCAGCTGTTGTACCGCAATGTTGGCGTACAGTTTCTGCGCCGCGTGGAACGAGTCCAGGAACCGGAAGAGCCGGAAGAAGCGTCGGGCCAGGCCGAGGCGCTGGCGCAGGACGAGCAGGATGCCGTGCGCCGCCGAGTACGACGGCGCCGCGTCGATGCTGATGAGCTCCAGGAAGCTCACGAAGAGGCCGAGCAGGGCCGGGTAGGACGAGAGGATCTGTGCGATGGCCTGGAGTAGGCGAAACGTTCGCTCTAGGCCCACTGTTGCAAAAAGGTCAGCGCGGCAATCGATGGAGTGTGTGGTATTGTGGTACAAGAAGAGTGTCATGCGAATGTAAATTCAAGGAAGTATAAATCGGTGGTACATGCGCATTGGTGATACAATGGGCCATTCAAACAGCCTGAGTGATCACCAATAACCTGACAGTTTGGCTTGTCTTCCCATCTCTCTTGGATTAGGTTTGCGCTGCTTCACAACGAGCGGCCGTGATTGTCCTGCCAAGAGCGGTACTGAGACGAAACCGTGTCTCCAAGATGTAGTCCCATATTCATGTTTCCATTGTCGCCGCCAGCTCCACAGCGCACAAAGAAGGAAACGGGAGTTGCCTCACCTGAGTCGGTAGTGAACCGAATGAACTGCTCGAATGTGCGCGACGACATGACTGGCGGGGACTTCAATGCCCGGCGGCAATCAATGCTGAAGACTCCCTTTCCTCCGTGAACTAACAGAACGACGCAAGAACCATGCGACGAGTTCAAACAAGATCAAAGTCGCCCGATTGATTAATTGAATAAGTTCACAGAAGTTGATTGATGATGAACATTGAACGCTGCGCTCCGGCTTGCGGCAAGATCCGTCCCACAGCGCTAAACTCGCAGAAATGTAGCGCTACCCCGTCAGTGATAAACCCCTGCCATCGTTGCCGATCCCAGATTCTCGAATCTGTCCCTTGCTTGTAAACTCCAGATTTATGATGTCGTTGATATCGAGAGTACTTACGAACTTGAGAATTCTGATATCCACAAACCGAGAATTGGCCAGCAAGTGTACGACGCGCAAAGCCTGAGCTTTAAGCCATCTTCATCACGCATCAAGCCGCAGTCAACTCAAGCTGCTGCCAGCGTCAGTCTCCAGGACACCAAGGATACTCCATACGGGGCTGATGGAGTATAAGAGGCTCAATATGCACCGCTTGTCCGTATGTAGGATGGCAAAAGTGTAATCAAACGAAATTCTGTATTCTATACCATCTATCGGGTATTGTCCTTCTTGTTCTATGCACGCTTTGCCTTTTCCAGCTTTCTCGCCGTTTTCGCGAACTCCTGCTCAGATGTGAATGAATCGTATAGTAGTGCATGGCGTGGCGACGTGTGAAGCGATCACATTCGCGGGTTTCCCGTATCCGAGATCGTCATACCCAGGCTTAGTTGGCCTTTCCATTGGCGGCCTTCTCACGAGCCTCGAGGTCAACGCGATTCTCCTCCTCGACCATGTCCTGAACGACTTGGCGCATTTGGCGGTGCTCCGTGTCGGTCAAGCCAACGGCGCTGCCGCGTCGACGACGCCAGCTGGACTTGGTTTCCTGGAGCTTAGCATCAGGATCCTCACCGCTGGGGTCCTTGAACTCATAGGAACGGCACTCGGTGTTCTGCCAGCCAGTTGCTATCGAAAGCTGTTAGCTAATGTAAAATATCAACAAGATGGCATCTCGGCAACAACATACCTCCGCCCTTGGGGATTCCCTCCCAGTCACCTGTGAGGAAGTGGACGATACCACCGTGGGTGACGAGAACAATCTGTGCATCATCGCCGTGCTTCTGGGCCAAGTCTCTCAGAGTGCGGCGGGCCTCCCTGGCTCGGGCATCCAACTTGGCTGGATCGGGGTAGTACTTGGTGTCGGGAGACTTGTTGTTCCATCCCTCCCAGCATAGCGAGAAGTCGACCTTGTCGCCAAACTCAGCCTTGATCTTGGCCACGTCGGAGCCGTGGTCGCAAGGGTTGATCGACATCTCCTGGGCATCAGGCAAGGCGAGGACGACCTTGCCGCGCTTGACGACAGGCTCGAACGAGTAGAGACAAGTGTACAGTGTGCGTCTGAGCGGCGAAGCGACAAGGTGGGTGATCTTGTCATGGTCCTGGAATGCATCACGCAGGACGCGGCACTGCTCGAGACCGAGATCCGTCAGGTCCGGATCGGGGATCTTCTCGTTCTCGTGGTTCAGGTTGTGGTAACCTTGTGCATGACGCACGAGATGGACGACAGGAGCCATGGTGGATGCTGTAGGTAGTGAGTGACGAAGATGACGTGGGCCAGAAATATCGTCGCAGGTAGGGATGAAAAAGAACGAAGCGCTACGAGGAGATCCTTTTGAAGAACCGTCAGCTTGCGCCGCCTTGGTGTCGGGAGACGCTTTTTAGTAGACTCTAGAATTTGCCTCCATGGTATTACCTCACAGGCCAGTGATGGAATCTAGGTAGCGGCGTTTTATGGGGAAGCGGGCCAGGCTTGCGCAGGCTCAGATGTCTTACCCACTAGTGACGGTTTTCGGCCTGGGTTGTTAATTCGACTACAGCATTGGCAGTCAGGCAGAGTGCTGCGTGGGCTTGTTTTCGTCCTAGTATCGGCAGCCCGCAGCGTTTGTCACCCAGGTTCGGAGCACAGCTGACCGAACATAACTCACGGGAACCCGACCTCGGTGGGGATGGCGCACGCGGCTTACAAAGTGACGCCAATTGGGCGGCGGCGGGCTGGCCGTCTATCCATTCTAACGGCGCATGGGGCGCCGAGCATTCGAGTCATCGCTCCACCGGTCGCCGGAGTCTGAATCGTATACTAGGTAATACCTACCAGGTTGCCAGGTGAACTCCAAAGTCTGGGGGCCGCATGTAGGGCTATATCAGATAAGTAGCCCTTCAATTGAAGGCGGCTTGATTGTCGATGCTCGTATGCATCGCACCAGTTGACGTGCTCATCGCTGGATGAGTTCCTTGGTGTCCACCTGGAAGGTCTGCCGTGGTCTCTCAGGCTCGCCCAAGGTTACTCGACTTCTGGAGTTCTACTACCACAGTGTCTCCTGAGAACAGGAAACAAGCAACATGGCATCTTTAAGAATCCTGTTGGCTCGCCCTTGGCACTCTGGGTCTTGCTTGATCGCTTGATCCTTTGATCGCGAAGACCGCGAGATTAGGTTATTCCAATAGGGGTATTGCAGCCGCATATTAACACGGCGCAATGGCGAAGTTTGACTTCGGAAATGTTTGATGAGCGTATGACGGGTTCAGGTTCCGTCCCCACAAACAAGCCACCATCAACATCAAACTAAAGCCAATGTCCAACTCAAAGTGTAAATGATAGAAACTGGGGGGGGGGGGGGGGGGGGGGGGGGGGGGGGGGGGGGGGGGGGGGGTTGCGCTGGCTAGCTTCCATCATGGATCGACGCTAACAATAGATGCCAACCGTGCTGTCAATCTTGATAGCGTGTCGAGCGTTTATCCCTCGATTGGAGTAGAGTAAAGAGACCTTATTTGTGGAATTCCCTAACCTAAATGGTGTCGCAGGAGCCGCCGAAATCAGGACAGGACAGGGGCAACTGATACCTGTCCACCTCAACTGCCAGTCCATTTGGAGCTGATCATTTCCATTTCTATTCGGCAGAGGATGGTCCAATTGGTACTTCTTTGTATGCTTCTTCGTTCACCATGATTTGACAATAATCAGTATTGTTATCGGCATTGATTGAGAACCGTAGATTCCTGACTGCGTAATTGCTTGTGAAGTAGGATAGGGATCCTCATTATCGAGCTTTCAACCGCCAGATAGCAGGGAGATCTGTCCTGGAGGCCTGCCGGTGGGTTGATGGTCCGTGCCACAGCGGTCGTTAGTGCCGACTATCATTTGTCGTTTCGTCCAATTTCCAACCCATGACCCGAGGGCGTTGATCTCAAGATTATTTCAAGGTTCGACAACCTCAATTCGACAGTCTGAAGGCAACCTCGAATCTTCTCTTCTGCATCTCAACTCTTGTGGCGTCGACAAGCTCTTTGTGTCTGCAGCCGTGACAAGCCTCTTCGCCACCAACTTCATCACCGATTCCACACCATCACCGACAAGATGCCTGGAGTTCGTAAGTACCAAGCGGTGACTCCAACACATTGAGCTGCTTCGCGATGCTCCGCGACACGCTTGTGTCTTTGGTGCTTCGTTTCGTTCGCTTCCCGCTTCTGCACTCTTTTTGTGTTTGAACTCCTTGGTTGCTCGCCGAAAAGGGGCTAATCGCATGTGTTCTTGCAGCGCTGGACGCTCTCACCAACCTGAAGGCCAAGCTCAGAGCCGCCTTTTCGAAGAAGGAGAAGCCGGCCAAGACTGGCGATAAGCCTGCCGAGCAGAAGCCCGCCGAAACTAAGCCCACCGAGACCAAGCCCGCAGACACGACCACTGCTGCCCCTGCCGCACCTGCTGCTGCTCCCGCCGCTGCTCCCGCTGCTGCTGCTCCTGCCGCCGACGCCGCCGCAGCGCCTGCCGCCGACGCCCCGAAGGCCGACGCTACTCCTGCTGCGACCGAGGCGCCCAAGGCTGAGGCGCCCAAGACAGAGACCGCTGCTGCTCGTAAGATTTATACTGTCGATCGTGACAAGGACAAGTCCTGATTTGACCTGCAGCTGCCCCTGCTGCTGAGCCTGCCGCTCCCGCTGCCCCCACAGAAGCCAAGGCCGCAGAGCGTATGTATCCTCATTCCCAGTTGGATATATGTGTAATGACTGACACGAATCCAGCCGCCGCCCCCGCCGCTGCTCCGGCTACTCCGGCTGCCCCAGCTGCCCCAGCTGCGCCTGCTGCTGAGCCTGCTGCCGCCCCCGCCGCCCCGGCTGCTGAATCTGCCCCTGCCGCGACGGAGGCTCCCAAGGCTGAGGCCGCTGCCGCCCCCGCTGCTCCTGCTGCCTAGATCTTTCCAGCCCTTGAGTTTGGAGAAACACGATGCTGCAATGCAGGCCAGCTCGATTTCGCTGGTGATGCCCAACACTCGTTGAGACTAGCGGCTTCCACGACGGATTGTGTTGAGACTTGTCGAGATTTACCAAGATAGTTTATGCTTTGAAGATACCCAATGCCAAGAGACTTCTGCTCTTACTAAACATATATCTTGTCCTGATCTCGCCGTGTTGAGCTTAAGTCGTCGTTCTCCGCACATCCACTGAAATCATTGCCGTTGCGAGACCTGTGCCCGCCGAGTGATGCAAAGTTCGAGACAAATGCGACAAACGTGATCAACTTGTCCTACGAAGACAATAATTTTCCGACTTCGTGCTCTGCCTGTCGGCTTCCGACTCTAGAAGACAAGTCAGAGCGACGAGGACCGTTTCATTGTGCTGAATGACGACTTGTCCGCAGAGTTTGACGTTGAAAATCTCATCAACATAAGAGACTGTCTTTTCGTTTTCGTCCGTAGGGGTGGGAGGCGCAGCTGTATTCAATGTTTATGCTGCATGAATGCTTCGGAACCTAATGCTGGCCTGGCCGTATGAAAATGTTGCGCGAACAAGGCCGTGTGTAACAAAGTCGTGTCGCAACTCGTAGCATTGCTCAACTGAAAATGATGACAACGAGCAATTGGGGAGTTGTCGTATCCAGGCTGAGAAAGGGACAGCGATTGGCGCTGACTGTCGGTGCAGAGTCGCTGACGTTCTGTGCATTGGTGCTTGAGCTCAAGACTTTGCGCTTGTTTTTGTGCAGCGCACAAAATTGTGCGCCAGCAAGGCGGCGACAAACTGCGAATGGCACATGATGAACCAAGAAGCCTCCGGGATGGTGCAACAGTCGGAGCTGGTTTTGTCAATATTTTTCCGTTTGTGATGTCGAAATATCGGCGTGCCCTGGATGGTGGTTGAAAAAATGGGGATGGGTAGGAAAGAAGAAGGAACCTTCTGCAGTTCCAAAAATGGGCGAGAATATGCAGGTACAGCTTTGGCAAGCAAAACCCCTACTAGACAAAGTCAATAATTATGACGTCACGAAAATTCATCTGTCTGGTCAGTCACCAGGAGCAGGAATGAATCAGACTGACCTTCGATAGCGCGCTCGAGCTAGGTTTCTCGGATCACCGCTCACGCAGCATCTCGGGAACTTGACATGTACCGACCATAAGCACCGACACAATCGCTCAGTTGCTGGGTTTGAAGACGACTAGAGGTAGATGAATTATTGCATCTTCATAAGAAGCAAATCTGTGATTTACGAGAAGTCGATCGGTATTTCATGTTGTGAAACTGGGAAGCGGTGATTGTTGTTGTCAGGGGCGGCCCGGCAAAGTCGGCACGGAGCTGAACCCACCATTCAATTGCTCTGCCTCACTTTCCAGCCCAGGAACCAAGTCTACCTACCTAAGCGTGAACTCGGCCTGAGGCATACAAACATGCAGACAGACACTTTCAATTTCAGACTTGCTTTGTATATCGACCTACGGCCGTTTTACCTGCAACATTTTAATATAAGTGCTGTCCAAACCTTGGAACCTCATCATGTCAGATCAAGACGTCATGGTGCACCGGAACTGTCCTCTAGCAAATTTGATAAATTTGGAGCCAGCAGCTGCACAAGCAGCATTCAAGAAGTATTGTTGCCAGAAAGCAATTTCTTACAAGTCCTGACAATGAGTCGTGTGTGTGTACGACTCGAATTGAACCAATCCGATATGACGGTTCGCCTATACCGCCCCCCAAGACTTGTTGATTGACCAGATGTGCACTGTTTATGCAAAATATGTCAGATGAAATATTTCAAAAGAAGTCTGAATTTCCAGGGATTCCATGTACAATGGAGGCCAAGGTTGACCTAGAATTCACTACCATCATCAAGTTGATGGCCGAATACCTTCCACGTAATTGAACTTTTGTTGTGTTTCAATCTCGAGGTTTCCCCTGTTTCTCAAAACACATTTCTAGAGGATGTATTGATACAACGGATTGACTCACTGAGTTGACCAAGGCTGACAAGATCTGTTGCCCTGGACTTCCTTAGATATATCAATTGCTGTTGTCGACTTCACGTTGAGCGTTTGCACCTGCGACTAGCGTTGGGTCAGTGGCCTTCAATGTTGGGCTTCTGTTTGTCAATCTTTTGAGGAAAGAAAGACCGACCAGCCAACACCGCACGGGATCCGCACTCGTGACGCAAAATATGGGAGTCTGCTTGAAACCCCTGTTGTTGCCTTGGACCATTACTGCTTCTTCTGCCAATAGCAGAGACCAGGCTAACCTCTTTGTTTGCAAAGTGCACATATGATCACACTTAAAAGGGCCAGCAAGAAGGCAATCTCTTTGAGAACTTATCTCCTCCGAACCACCTCGCATACCTCGCTTCTTTAGGTTCAGACGTGAGTAAAATATCCAGCTCAGATGGCCCAGGTTGCTGAATATCTTATTGCCAGAAACTGCAGAAACCACAGTTGCACGTCAACTTCTCCAGACAACTCGCCAACTTCTCGTCAGCCGATCAGCCAAGGTCGCAACTCCAAAGCAGAGGTCTTTCCCACTTCATCCGCGATTCAGTTCCCACTACTTGGCCGTGCTTTGCTGGTCATCATCACCACCTCCACGATGTCCAAGAACAACCAGTCTGGCGCACCCGCCAGCGGCCGAAGCGGCAACAGGCCTGGCGTGGGTCCATCGGCCAGCAATGGCTACACCGACTCCCGCTCCGAAAAGCAGCTCATCAAGGACGGCGGATGGAACTCCAAGTTTCACATGATGCAGTCCTACGGACTCAGTGTCTACAAGGACGGAGACTCGAAGGTTGCTGATCAAATCATCGAGGGCTTCCGCAAGATCGACATGCATCAAGCTCGAGAAGAGGAATCTGGTCACCAACGTGGTGCAACAGGTAGGCGTGGCTATGACGGCCAAGACGCCTACGTCGGTGCTCAGGAACGTGATGGTGGATCTCAAGACAGCCGCCATCTGAATGGTCGTTCTCAGTGTGGAGGAAACATCGAGTACTCCATGATGACCCAGATTCAGGGACGTGACAGTGGATCTCAAGGCAGCCGCAATCCATACGGTACTTCTCAGTATGGAGGAAACAATCAGTACGCCATGATTGCTCAAGGCAGAGACGGTGGCCCTCAAGAGGTTGACGATGGTCATGGTGATGACAATGGAGATGAAGGTTTTGCAACGGGCTATTATGAGGAGGACGTTGGACACTCGGGCTATTTTGAAGGGGGTGGCAATGACTACGATGGACACTATGCGGGCGGCGACGATGGAGGCGACTACTACGATGGAGGCGACTACGATGACGGTGACGATGGAGGTGACTACTACGACGACGGCGACGACGACTATGATTATTATTAGAGGGTAAAAAGAGGACTGACCGTGCTGATGGTCCAGGCAAAGAGGATGACAAGGACTTATATTCCGATCATGGCAATGACTTTGAGGACTGGTAGGTCTGTTGAGGGCTTCTCTGATACGAACATGCGGACGCCAATCGAGTGACGGAAAGGCAAAAATCAATTCAGCATGGTACCCAAAACATATTCTTTGAAGTGACGATGTTCATCTCCGTGAACCAAATGACTCTATAACCACTCCTACCCGCGAGCATTCCTCGAAGAGCGATGCCAAACTGTGGACGTTACGTAACGAACGACCGTTGAACACCGAGTCCTGTAGCTTCTTCACATGGTACGTTCGAGATCTAAGTTGGTTCGTGAATAACCGACGAACTTTTCCTATATATACGGCGAGAGTCCCGCACCAGAAGAACATTTCTCAACCATCAAAACACAACACAAAACAACAAGACAAGCAAAGAACACTACTACTAACTACTACTAACTACTATCTACTACTACTATCTACTACTACTTCTACTACCACTTCTACTACCACTTCTACTACCACTTCTACTAGAAAACTACCACTACTATTATTACCACTACTAGCACTATCTCATCAAGAGAAAACCAAGCACATTGACAAAACCAAAACGAATAATCTTTACTCAACTTCACTCTTCACTTCTTAATCTATAATAGCAAAAATGGCTGGCACCTGCGCTACACACGGAAAGTTCTCCGGCAAGGTTTGCACCTTCTGCATCAAGGTCGGTAAAGACCAGTCGGGCAACACCACCGAGGAGAAGAAGGACTAAGCATGTCGTACATGTGGCCGGCGGGCCTCGAGGACTGTTTTTATTGACTTGAGGGTATCCTGCGGGGCAGCAGTGATGATCGGAATGATTTGAGATTCTTCTTGGTAGGACGTGATGGCTATCGTGATAGGTGACACAGTCCTAATATATTGGCATTAACCCCGGCATCTTTTCCTTGTGCGTGATATGATATCTGCAGTATGTAGTAGTGGGCTCGATTTACTACATTATGAGCCATGGTTCTGGTGCAAGAATAATACACAATACGGTGCCGTATTGCCAGCGATAACAACTCTGATGGGCTCTAGCAAGTCCCCACTTGCCCAGAGAAACAACAGAATATGTCAACGAGAACAAAATACGTTCGACTTCTGGTGGTTCAAGATATCACAGTCCTAGTACCCATCTGCAAGCGAATCTGAAAACCATTGTCTCTGGCTGTATTGACCAGGCATTATCATGACTCGGCCATGGTACAGATATCGTCATCGTGTGCACCATGCCGATATGCGTATCAAGAAGGAGAGACGGGCCAGAATCATTTACTTGTTCAAAGTAAAAAGATGATTTATTCTATGGATATCACATCTCTATGACCCAGTTACACTTTGGACAGAGAAGAGTCCGCAGGTAGTTATTGACCCTGGAAAGTTCTACGAGTCTCATCGCCTAGTCCTTTGCCCATGGTGCCTTGGTGACTGTAATTTGTGCATCTGTTGAGCCAGCTTGTGGCGCAGAAGGTCGGGCGGTGGGTTGACCCGAAGAAAAAGGCGCTCTCGTTCCTGGAATCGCTGGTGCGGGCGCTGGTCTTGTTGTTGGCACTCCAGTCGCCCACGGTGCTTGCATTTGTGGGGGCATGTTTCCGGGTTTTGCCCAGGGAGCTGCCGTCCCAGCACCTGTACCCGGACTGTTGGACTTGAGCGCAGCAGCAGCAATGGGTTGGTTCACCATGTGTACAGACTGCTGAGGTTCCTTTGCATCGGGATCGCGCTCCCACGAGAGAAGCGAGCCGAAAGGAAGATGCTGTACAACGGGGAATTTCGAGAGAACTTCGCCATTGAACATTTTAAGCATTCCCTGTGAGCGTAGGTCAGTACATGCAGTCGTCCAAGTAGAAACATGTCGAAAAGACTTACCGAGTTGATCTTGCCCCAACCCAACTTGACCTGAGAAAGAGAATGCAGCACCGAGCTGTGCTCGCCAAAAGGCCCTGTCTTCACATCATAGATGAAGCCGACGGCAGAGAAGTACATGTTGGTCTCCCGATAGTCCTGCACCCTTTCTGCCTTGGAGACAGCATCCAACTTGGGAGCACCAAAACGAGAGCCCTCAAAGGGCATCTCTTCATCGTCAGCAATCGGCCGCGTGAGCTGAGCCGAACCGTATATATAGGGTTGGAACGAGTGGTCATCGAGACCCCATACTCCATGTGACCCGGCGGGCTCGAGTGTGTAAGTCAAAATGAGCCTCCTCACGACTCTTAGATACGGCTCAAAGGCGCCCAGAACAATACTTCGTTCGATACCGCCATCGTTCTCACCATCTTGGAAAGCACCAAGTTTCCAAAGACCCATGAGAAATGCAAGGAAACTGAGCTCGTGGCCGGTTCCGTAGTCAAGTCTCTGAGCACTCCCGAAAGCGCCTAGTAAGTATGCCTTCAGCTCGTCCTCAGCTGTCGCAGCGCCCTGACCTGGAGAGGAGGCGAAATTCAGAACCGACTCAGGTAAAAACTCTTCGAGAAGAGCAGAAGACCTCTCCTCCAGAATCTTGTACCATTTCCGAAAGCTAACATTTCCGAATCTCCTGGGGCCTGTGTCCGGGAGAGCTTCGTCGATATAGGACTCCAATTTCGACAGCATCTGCTGTATGCTCTTGACGGACTTGGGCGGCTGCGTCTCAAGCTTGGAGCCAACCTCAAAGGTCTGTACCTTTTCCTTTCCATCTGGGCCCTTGACTTTCCTGGGACACATGGCCCGATTCAGCTGAAGGACGAATATACCAATGTCCCTGTATGCTTTAGACACGAGAAACCTCGACACGTCTGGGCCATCGTTGATCTCCTTGGCCGGGCTGATGAACTTGTGTGGTACAGCAGGGTCCAGGAGGTCCAGTGTCGCAAAGGGCGACTTGGCGTTGAATGTTGGATTTGGAGGCGGTTCCATGATTGATGAAGAGCTATACAAGCGGCCGACGCGGACACGCAGAGTGGCGGTTGTCGAAGTCCAGCGGAATCTTGACCCGGATTTGGGAATTCTCTTTGATCTCCCAGCAGATTCGTTGTTTTGGGATTTCACGTCATCAATCTAACATTGGGAGAAGATAGAGGGACGATGTCAGTGGAGAGAAGTGACCTAGGTTAGGTTCCCTACCTGTCTTGACCCCGCCAAAATTGAGCGCGGTCGCATCTTTTTGTGCCCCGCCATTTGCTCAGCAGCGCCTGCCAGGTACGGGGAACGTCACACCTAGTTAAGCCTTAGGGTAGGGGTATGACACCTTCGGGAAGTGGAAGGAAGCCTTTTTTGTGGAGAACCGGCGCGTCGCGTCGCAACGTCCGCCAGAGTTCAGACTGGCTCTTTATGAAGGGAAGGGACTGGTAGCTGTAAAAGCTTACCTACCGGTACGTCATCCCATTCTCACCAGACTTGAATTCCCACAGCTCCATTCGAAGGCCTCTTTGAAATTACCAGCACTCATTCAAAACAACAACATCGGGGTCAAAAGCCAAGGGAATGGTGAGCTAGTCGGAAGTTCACATCTCCTGGTCCGATTCCGCAAGCTATCATCTCTTCGACATGTGGTAACGACCCGGCCGGTTCCTTTTTGTACACTTGGAAGAGACCTATAGCAACGATGACTGGAAGACGGTCGCAGTCTAGGCCTAGTGCTCGCTTGGAGTCCAAGGAGCATAGTGACAGTGAGGACTCTTCGGGCGACGACTCAGATATACCGGCTCGCTCTCCCAAGAAGGCGCCGCCATCAACAGGGCCTACTCTATCCAACAGACTTCTGAACGGGAAACGCCGTGAAGGGCCAGAACGCTTAAGCGTTGCTGGTTCGCACAAGCGGCAGAAGATTTCTAGTGCTGCCGGAACTCCTGGTTGGTTGCGAGGCCCTGGCTCGTCACGGCCATCGGGCACTGGCAGTTACCCTGCCTCTGAAACTTCTCGGGCGGGTCAATTTCAGATCGCGAATGATACACCATCCAGAGACGCGAAGTCA
The DNA here is from genome assembly GCA_018115615.1 of Pestalotiopsis sp. DP-2020a. Lineage (NCBI taxonomy): Eukaryota > Fungi > Ascomycota > Sordariomycetes > Amphisphaeriales > Sporocadaceae > Pestalotiopsis > Pestalotiopsis sp. DP-2020a. The sequence continues at coordinate 26,360 of JACVEI010000258.1, read as the reverse complement.
GTACAAGCCGAAGATGAAGAGGACGAGAACGACGTGGTTGATCCGCGTGCGCTAGCTGCCGCAAACAGCCAGTTCACTGTCCACGAATCAGCGGCAGGCACTGGTTCCCAGGATCACATGGAGACTCATGGCCAGACGGAACACAATCTCGAAATACCTGACATTGACTTGGGACACGATGGCCAGGCGGAGCACGCAATAGCCCCCAACGGACCTGAGTTGGGAGATACGGATCTCGGCATTGATGCTGGGCGGCAGGAGCCCGTGGAGCCCGTGGAGCAAGAACACCAAAGATCACAAATACAGAGCCAATCTGGTAACGTGGCGATCGCCAACGACCATGTTGAACCAGTCATTGACCGCGGTACTGCCAGGACTGCCGAGCAGCAGCCAAGTGAAGGGACTGGTTTGACCCGCACTCCAGCGAGACACGAGATCGCAGACACCGTCCACTCAAGTCCGAGCACCCATGGCCAGCCCGCGGAAATCCGATCAGCTCGCAAAGGAAAGTTACCAGCTATCTCCTTTCGGTGGGGATCCGAGCCTTCTTTCTTGCAGCAGCCAGCGGGGCATGATACGAACGCAAACATGAATGCATCACTTCCTCCACAAAGTAGAAGCAAACATTTCCAGGGCCACAACAATCAAAACAAACCGAATGACACACTCTCTCCAAAGTCACAAACAAATAGGCGCGTAAAATTGAGTACAGGTACAGATCTTCCTGCATCAGCACCATCGCGGATAAACAATAGTTCCAACAGGCATGAGAATGCGACCAATGGGCCCAAGTCTTCTCGCAATAGCGAATCAAGAAATAAGGAGTCAAATACTATGCTGCTTGACAATGAGGAAGGCATAGTCAGCAGCTCCAGACTCGGAGCTGAAAGGAGCGCTGTGTCTAGCGTGAAAAAGAGGGCAAAACCAGTACGCACGCCCTTCATCGAGGACGACATTGACGACAGTCCTGTTCTGGACGAAGACAGTTTATTTGTTCCCGCAGACCAGGAAGTCCCGAGTATCGACGGTGACACTGAGCTCATGTCCGACTTGGATGAAGAAGATTTTGACCCGAATCGTCGCTCGTCACAGTTTAGACATGACGTGCGGCGGTTCCGTGAGAATGAGGCTGAAGAGCTGGATGACTCTGCATTTTTCGATGCGCCTTCGACCGGGCCTCTCGCTACAATAGAAATCCCGGCGCGTTCCTTTGCACAGGCAAGAAGCTTGATGGGGACGCCCGGTTGGTCCGCAATACCCAATGACTGGGAGAAGCTTCTGGTCGAAAAGCGAGTTCCCGAGACAAGAGAGGCGAAGCACTTGGCCAGATATTTGGCTAAGCTCGGTCGAATCTTGTCGGAGGCGCCTTCTGCTGCAGACTTATCCGCGCAGAACAAGTTTTTGAAAGAACACAGCGCCATGATGAAACGCTACTTTTCTAGAATCGATGACGATGTCAACAAGATCAGAACGCGCTATCTGTCTTCTGAGCACGGAACTCGCGACGTCCATTACGATATTGATGCACGCCAGGAGATGGCAAAAGACCTCGTACGAATCGTCATCCCCCTTCTCGCTGCTCTCCTTGGGAGAGGGTGGGCACTGGGGCAGAAGCTGAAGGGGTCTTCCTTCACGGACTTCACCGTGCAGATACTTGCCAGGCTTCTCGGATGGATTGAACGGCTGTATCGTCCTCTGATGCGCCGGCTGGAGACTCGTCCGCTTGTACCAAATTCGAAGTCAGAATGTTTGGCACGTGAAGCCCTTGAAGCGACACTGGTGACACTGCGAGAAGACTTGAATGATGCTCCTAACAGGCTGCGGCAAGTGGAGGCCAAGCAGATACGCGCCATCAATGAGCGTCAATACAGTCTGCAAATGCAAGAAAGAATCAAGCTCCAGCGCCAGGCTCAGGCTGAGGAGAGGAAGCGGTCACTCCGAGAACATGATCGGAAAGTGGCTTTAGCTCTCCGTAGCAATCTTCTGCAGTCCGGGCACACACGAGTGGAATCAGCTCCCAATGGAAGCCATTCTAGCAATGCCAGAGTTGTGTCGAATCCTCGCCAAGCCCGTGAAGCCGGAGGAGCATCTCCACCGCCGTTCGGCCTGGTGCCATGGAGAAGAGAAGCTGATATTTCGCTTTGTAGCCAGTTGAAAAGTGCCTTCGACCACGACCCGCCTCAATTGCCCAAGCTCTCGTCCATGGTATACACGCTAGGTCACAGCGAAAAAGAAATCAGAAGCAGATCTGCACCCTTGCTGGTATACATGTTTGCGGATGCATTCCCGGATATGACAGATTCACAAATATCCGACACAATTGTTAACTTGTTGCGCAAGTGGCACTGAAGAAGAGTTGAAAGCTGAAAGATGGGAGATGATATATACAGTACCTAGATACCCTTTGCTAACTTTGTGCTTTGCTGAGCCTTATTCCCAAGTACTCATGCTTGCATCTTAATTTTACATCGACTTGTATGTGCATCTGATAGTGAGGTGAATAATAGTAAGCCGCCCGGCATGTAGTGCATGTATTGGAGGCTATGGAGAGCTCAAATTCATACGACTCGCACCAAGCAGGTAGGTAACGGTGTTTCCGCATTGGCTTGCCAGTTTATAAACGGCGACGAGATACGGCCTGTGACCAGTCTTTTGAAATAACGTCTCGTACATGTGTCTGCCATTCGGCACAAAATACTCTAGAACATGAACCGCGAAGAGCATGACCCTACGTGCAGACAGCCACCTAGACATATACACAAGTTGATCGTATGGGTTTTGGTGATTGGTTCTGCGAGGCCATGAGCTAAGTAGTGACTTACTCGGCACGATTGATGCGCGTAATAATGAGATGGAAATCGAGTCCTGAGCCGTATGGCTATAAATAGCACTGTATAGTTGATCAACTATCGGTTGTCTTAAGTCATAACACGGGTGAGATGTATTGACAGAGGGATTTTATGGTTTGATCTACAAAGATGCCGAAAGGCACATCCCAGACTTGACACGTTGATGAAAACGCCGCTGCCAGATAAAAAGAGAAAAGCAGAGAGGGTGACGAGCTTAATCGCATGAAGCTGCATTGGCACGAGGAAGCTAACATGATTGGTTTCTGCCACTAATGCAGTGATTGGGGGTCCGCTAGCCAAGGGGGATGGACCCCTGATTGGGGTGAGAGCTCGTCGATCCTCGGGATCTTGACCAGCCAAGGGCAGTGACTGAGTGACGGAGAGGGTCCGCCATTTGGAAGGGTTGGAAGCTCGGAGAGAAAGTCAAGCGGCAGAACAGTGACGGGCAATTGGGACCAGACCCATAGAAACATTTCTCGTTTGACGAAACCTTGAAGAAGGGACCCCCCCCAACGTCTCAGCAAATCTCCAGGGTGGCCAAGCCGTGGAGGTACTGCAGCATCTGTTGCAACGTTCGATCTGTCCCTCATCAATCCCATTGATCAGGGCCAAAAAAAATCTCAAAACCAACTCTTCTGATCCTGTCTGCTGCCACCTACCCACTTACCGACAGGCCTTCTGGTCGCGAAAGTTCAGGCTCGGTTTTTTATCAGATTATTGTCCAAGCACTCGCCCGCTGTCCACAAAGGTATGTGTTATCTATCTAATAAGTCCCCAGAGTAGCACTGAGCTGCTGCATCTGTCCGCATTTCGAGCTACCCTTGCTGCACTATTTGCTGTAAGCGCTCATTGGTATCAAACCCAATGCAAAAAAGAAGGCCGAGGAGCTCAACTGGTCAATCTCCCCCCAATTGCTAGCCAACCCACCCTCCTTTGTGACGTGTCGTAGGCGCGCATAACCAAGTGTTCGAGCCTGAGATATCGGCAGAACCAGAGAAACATCAGAGTTGCGTCCATTGGGTTTGCCTTGGGCACACCTTTTCTTCCTTCTTTCTTCCTCTTGTTCCGAATCCTGCTGCTCAGCGCCGCGAATCGCTCTTGGTCGCGAGCGCTTTCTTATATACACTACTTGAGGCTAATACGCGCGCAATCTCAGGGGGGACCCCTTTCCGATATCTATACAATCTTTTAATTGTATACGCGCCCACGCTCTACAGATTCGACAGACACAGCTTCTTTACAATCCGATCAGCTCACCATGTCGGAATCCGAGAGTTTCGAGGTCGTCAACCGTGAGGAGTCCGTCCTGTCGGGCGACGAGACGCCAGGCACCGGCACCACGACGTCGCCTAAGGAGACTCCTAAGAAGAGTGCCCCGAATGGCTCCAAGCCTCCCAGTGTCACTGCCTCCCCCAAGGCAAGGGCAGGCACCTCTACGACCACCGGCGTACGTCGTCCCACGACTACCGGTACAGCTGCTGCTGCGAAGACCGCCACAAGCACGGCCACGAAGCCCACGAGTGGTCTCAAGCAGCCCCCTACCCGACCGCCCGCTGGCACCGTCAAGAAGCCCGCCGCAGCTGGGACCACGGGAACGACGACAACCCACAGATCTCGGCCTTCCATGTCAGAAAGCGAGAAGAGCACGTCCTCTATCAGCGGTCCTGCTCGCCGGCAGTCCGTCGTGCCGGGAAGCACCACTTCGACGACGGCTAGAACGACGAGACCTGCCACTTCGACTACCGCGTCCACAACCGCTGCCGCCCGGAAGCCCGTGTCTGCCACTGGCACTGCTGCCTCGCCGCGAGCTAGTTCTACCCCTTCAAGACCCGCGACATCGAGCACGACCGCGGCTAGTCGAACCACTTCGAGTCGCTTGTCCACCGCTTCGTCTACTGCGAGACCTGCTGCTACAAGACCAACGACGACCACCACTGCAAGAGCCCCCGGACATGCTAGTCGGCTGTCTACCTCTTCCACCACTACAGCTGCTGCTGTAGAGGATTTGAAGGCCCAGCTTGCTGAGAAGGAGACCGAGATTGAGTCGCTGAAGACTCAAGTCGCATCGTCAGAGGAGAAGGTCGCAGAGTTGGAACAAAAGATACAGACAGCGGTCGGAGGCGTCGAGGGTGCCGAGGATGCGCTTCAAAAGGGCCAAGAAGAACTGCTAGAAAGCTTGAAAGCCACACATGCTTCAGAAAAGGAGGCTCTTGGTACTGAGATCTCCGAGGCTCTGGAGAAGCTCAAGCTGGCCGAGGATGAACTGGAGGCACACAAGACCAAGCTCTCTGACCTCAACACATCTCAAGAAGGAAACCGGAGCTCCTTGGCCGAGTTGCAGACCAAGTTCGACTCTCTTCAAGCGGAGAAGGACTTGGGCGAGAAGGACCGCGAAGCTGCTCTCTCTAAGGCTACCGAGGAACATGCCGCCAAGCTCGCGGAACTACAGAAGTCTCTCGAGGAGCAGCAGGAGGCCGCCATTGAGGCTCTGAGAGCGACACACAGTGCTGATCTCGATTCCACCAAGTCTGCACAGGGTGATCGTGAAAATGCTCTGCTGGAGCTCAAGGCCACCAACGAGGAGCTTCAGACAAAGGTTGACGCCTTGACTGCAGCCACCGAGAGCGAGGGTGCTGCCACGACTTCAAGAATCACTGCTCTTGAAGCAGAACTCGCAGAAGTCAAGGCCGCCGCTGAACAAGACAAGGCAGCTTTGGCTGCTTCGCAATCGGAGGCCGCGGAGCTCAAGGCCAAGTTGGCGGAAGCCACCGAGCTCCTGGAGTCTACCAAGGCAGAGCTTGATTCAGTCCGAACCGAGTTCACCTCACTGAAGGAGGATATGAGCAAGCTCGATGCTGCTTCACAGTCTCACAAGCAGCTCGCCGACGAGTACGAAGAACTCAAGGCTAAACACGATTCTAACATTGCAAAGCACGAAAGTCAGCTCAAGACGATTTCTCAGGACTACGAAGAGGAGATCGAGAAGCTCCAGGGTGAAGCACACTTCAAGCGAAAGTTCCACGAGCTTGAGACTCAAAACGATGAGTTGGAGACTAAATACAAGGAACTGACGAGCACATATGAGTCAGCAGTAGCTGCCCACGAAGGGGCCTTGCAAGCTGCCAAGGACGCACACACCGCTGCTCTCGAAGGTAACGCTTCAGAGCACCAGAAGGCGATCAGCGAGATGCAGGCCAGCCATGCCTCTCAACTGGAGCAAGCCCAGGCTGGTACTTCAGCCGACAAGGAGGCACATGTGAAGGAACTGGAGGAGCTGGCAGCTAAGCATGCCACCGAGCTGGATCAGGCTCGGAGCGGCGCATCCGCCAACGAGGACGCTCACAAGCAGGCTCTGGACGAATTGAAAGCCAGCCATGCACTTGAACTGGAGCAGGCTCTGAGCAAGTCCTTGGAAGAGACAAAAGCCACTCACTCCAATGAACTCGAGCAAGCACGATCTGAGGCTTCAGCAGAGAAGGAGGTGCTCCAGAAGACACTCGATGAGCTCCAAACCAAGCATGCCCAGGAACTGGAACAGGCTCAGAGCAAGGCTTTGGAGCAGTTGAGGGAGGAGCATGCCCGCGAGTTGGAGCAGGCCCAGAACAGTGCATCAACCGACAAAGATGCGCTCCAGAAGGCATTTGAAGAACTGAAGGCTAGCCACGCGTTGGAGCTTGAAGAGGCCCTTAGCAAGGCACTGGACGAGTTGAAGGCCAACCACGCCCAGGAGTTGGAGCAAGTCCGGGCCGAGTCATCAACCGACAAGGATGCACTCCAGAAGGTCGTGGCCGAGCTTGAGGCGAAACATGCCAGCGAGCTCAGCGAGGCCCGTGGCGGTGCGTCGGCCGATAAGGAGGCCCTCCAGAAGGAGCTCGATGAGTTGAAGGCAAGCCACACTGCTGCTGCTGACGCCCTGAAAGCCAAGGAGGAAGAACATCAGAAGGCCCTCGATGCGCTGCAAGCTAGCTTTGCGATGGATCTGGAAACGGCCAAGAGTGGCGCCTCCACGGACAAAGAAGCTCATGTCGCAGAGCTTTCGGAGCTGAAGGCCAGCCACGCCAAAGCCATCGAGACTTTGAAGGGACAAAGCCAAGACGAGCTGACAAAGGAGCTGGAAGGCCTGAAAGCAGCCCACGCTGAACAGATTGGCAGCCTTACCCAGGAAGCGGACCTTCGTCTCCAGGACCTGAAGGCCAGTCACGAGACTGAATTGTCCAGCAAATCCTCCGGCGAAGCTGCTCACGCTGAACAACTAGCTGTCTTGCAAGAGGCCCTGGAAAAAGCTCAGCAAGATATCGTCGCTACTAATCAGGAACATTCAGCTGCACTTGAAACCTTCAAGAAGCAGACCGACGAGGCCCATTCAGCTGAGGTTGAGAAGCTCATTCACATGCAAGCAGAGGCTTTGGATGCTGCAAGAAGCGAGGCAACCGGTTCCCAGACTGATGCGATCAGAGCACTTGAGGAGAAGCACGTACAAGCTATCGAGGACCTTACCCGATCACACGAGACCAAGCTAGCTGCATCTGCAGAGGATTTGGCAAAGCACCAGGTAAGTCCGTCACTACTTTTTGAGGCTACTCGAAATACTAACAAATCTTAAAAGTCGACTTCCTCGCAGCACGAGACGGCCCTTGTTTCCGCCAACGACGCTCTAGCAAAGGCACAGGCAGAGGCTCAGGACTTGCAGACCAAGTTGTCCCAGGCGACAGCTACTAACGCAGAGTTGACGACGTTGCAAGAGGAATCCGATTCGCTTAGGCAGCAGCTTGCGGAAGCCAAGATGAGCAACGTCATGCTTGAGGCGGAAATTGACGCCGTCAAGAACCAAAGGCAGGACACATCGGCATTCGATGCCATGAAGCAGGAACTTGGTGAGGTCAAGAAGCAGTACTCTGCCAACATCGAGGCGATGGCAGCAGAAAGAGAGCAGCTCCTCCAAGAAAGGAAGCATGCAGCTCTCGACTACGAGGCTGTGATCAAGAAGCATGTCGCCGACCTTCAAGTCGCTAGGGAGGGCGCGAACGAGACTGTTCAAGAGGTATCCGACCTGAAGAATGAGCTGCAACAGAGGCAGGCCAATCTCCAGAAGCTTGAGGCCGAAATTGCCAGCATCAAGAAAGACAACGAGGTCTCTGCCACGGAGCTGCAGGCCCATCTCGATGAAACCAATGCCAAAGCCCAGAAGTACGAGGCTGACTACACCGACATGTACGAGAGCATGACGGCCATGGTCATGGAGGAGCACAAGAAGCGCGAGGCTTTGGAGAGGAGCTTGAAGGATGCCGAGGAGAAGATCCAGCAGGCCGAGAAGATTCAGAGTAGGTTTGATGAACTACATGCGCAACTCAGGGTCAAAGATGCAGAGATTGCGGAGGCCAAGGTCAGTTGTCTGTGATGCCCACTGAGGTGGAAAGCTAACGATCGTGCAGGCAACCGCAGCAGCACCGTCCAGACGGGGTGGTTTGGCCGCTAGTCGATTTGCCAACTCTGGCGACGATGACTCGACTGAGAATTCGACGGATCTTCCTCGTGTGGAAGGTGAGGATGATGATCCATATTCCGTTGCTGTAGCCTCGGTGCGCACAAACCCCTGACCGCTGGCTCATACGAACCCTTTTACCTGCATGCCATTTCTGATTTCCGCCCTCCATCCCGTCATGACACCACGCAATTATGTTCAACGATGCTAATATTACCTCTGAATACAGCTGGAACAAGCTAGCGTGACTATTCAGCAACTCCAACGGATGGATGTTGAACTGTCGGAAAAGAATAGACGGTAAGTTATCTTCTACACGCAGACCTCACGGGCATCACTGACTCTCATCAGCATGATCCAATCCATGACGTCCTCATTGTCACATCAGTCACCGTCGCCTGCTTAGGGGTGACGTATTTTAATCTTCCCCANATCCAATCCATGACGTCCTCATTGTCACATCAGTCACCGTCGCCTGCTTAGGGGTGACGTATTTTAATCTTCGCCAATATACCCTCTTCGCTTCTTCCACACAGCTACTGGCACTTGCCTTGTACTACTAGGGCATTCTTGCGGCTCAAGTCTGCAATAGGCATTAATGTGCATTGGTTCATGTATGTTTATACGCTGGTTGAGCCCATAAGCCTGTAGCATAGAAATCATTTTCTCCCGCACTTCTTGCATGTGATGATTTTAGATGTGCCAATGAGTTCTTCTTGTGCAGAAATGACCCCGAATCTATCTTGATTAGCTTCAGAAATGCCTTAGAGTGATGTTACAAAGCGCATCTAGTCTGAACAACATTCCGTGGGACGGTGGAAACGTCTACATTGTACCATTTTGGAGGCAAAGCGTCGGAACATTGTCATCCGTCGTCGTTCATTTGGAGAGATTCGGAACCAAGCTCTCTCAGACGAACATGTGGTGTGTGGTATAAAATTTTGTCTGTACTGTCTGTTGCTATATTCGTTGGCTTGAGCCTCGAGATTGATCCAGTTTTCTTTTAGTAAGTGCAAACGGTCTCGCTTTGAGGTGCACAACTGTGAATGAAAGGCACCAAACACTCAATCTTCGAGCCGACGGGAGGGAGAGCCCTTAGCTTGGCATCATTCAAGTTACTAGTAAAATCATCTTCTGGAATTCACAAGTTCAACACCGCCTATGGTATGATGAGGATTTGTCCTGAAATTCACAAGCAGCCAGAGACTAATTCGACAGTGCATCTTCCATCAACGTAGAGCCAGTAGCTAAGTGGATTAGGACTCAGAAGGTTCGAATGTTGCCTGCAAACGGACAAAAGAATCGTCGACCGGCATGAAAATTACCAGCCGGATGGAAACAAAACATACTCCCTATCGAGACTTGAGTCTATTGGCCAGCCAAAAAACGAAGAAAAAAAAAGAAAAAAAAGACAAGCCCAGCTCGGCGACGGCCGAACTGTTGAGGAGTGGCCTACACCCACGCACAATCAATCCCACGACTTCGTACCCAGCTCGATTTTTCCATTTCCTTGCGCCGCATGAGGCGAACGGGGACAAACGAGCAGGCTGACCTCCCTCTTTTTCCCGTGCGCCAGAACCTTTCACGCCGCAATCACCATCCAAGCTTCCTCTGCAACATCCAGTCAGAGAGTCTGCCGACATATCTCCTGCACCCCCAACGACAACTCGTCTCAAGCTTCACCACTTTCCTTCCGGATATTGCTATTTCAGATGTCTCTTTATTCACAGAACAGTGTTCTTCGATCCAAAGACCGTCCGCGCCACAGTCGACTGATGGGATAGCAGCGCCCTGGTCCTGGTCACCTACTACTTCATGTATGTATAATGTCACCACATCCTTTCCGGCACGAGCGGTGGCGATGACTGCTCGAGAGCACGTCCCCCAAGGCCATCCCAGCCGCATAGACACATGACCTCGAACCCTCGGCGGCGACAAGTACCTTGGTGCCTGTCGAGCCACCCAGAGGCGATTGATGCACACTTGTGTGGTGGGCGACACTCGTCAAGCTCCTGCGTCTGTTGATGTCGACCCCTCCCCCACCGACACCCAAACAACCACAAAGCCATAAAAGCTGCTGCTCACCGCCGCACAAAACCAAACCCAACCCAACCCACAACCACATTCTGCTTCCTCCCCCATTCTTTCACAACCACCAACTTCTCCATCCTCCACAAACCTCCATCCCCCATCGGCCAGGACTTGAGTCCCCATCGAATCAAGGTCGCCATCGAGGTCGAGGGTGTGGACCTCTTCGAGTGTAAAGCTATGCCTGACGACCCCAGCAAGCACCGCTACAAGCAAAAGCATCCAAACAAGGCCAATGTATCCAAGATGGACTGCTCTGAGGATGTCTGTTACATCTCAGCCCCCTCCGTCCGCGCTCTCTCCCTTCTCCACCAGGTGCGGTGGTGAGAGCTGGTGTTTGGTTGGTTTCTTTTCTCTCCTCTCCGCGAGCTTGACTGACACTGCTGGCACAGAAGACTCGTCTCAACATCGCTGCCGTCACATCATCGCTGCCGTCACAACATCGCTGCCGTCACAACATCGCTGCCGTCTCAACATCGTCGCCCGAGCTTGCCACGGAGCTCGGGCCCCACCTTCCTACCATCTGCCGACCCCTCCGTCCGGACCACAAACCCCCACCCCACCCAAAGCTTCGGGCGGTCATAGCTCCCAATAATTTTCTTCAACACAGCTACCATCCTTTGTTGATGAACCTGGCAAGCTTTTCACTGGCTAGCTACCAACATCACTTCTGGGCAAATGTTGCACTGCAGCACATGTGAGCTCATCCGCTCCTGAGTGCGCACTTGTTTGTCCCTTCGAAGCAAGAGCCGGTGAGTTACTACTCTCAACGCCCAAATTAATTATTGCTGACATTTGCGCTGTCACAGGGTCTAGTAAATCACGAGTTTTGATGCGCTTTACCGTTTCGGGAAGGCACGCCAACTTCCGGACGGCGCTGTCCGGACAGAGGCGCCCCTTTCCGGATAGAGGCGCGCCTTCCGGATAGACCTCGGGCTCTTGCCGCTAAGCGGAGGTCGGCGCCTCTATCCGGAACCCCCACTTTTCCCGTTTCCGGACGCGCTCTTTCCGGACTGAGGTGTCAAGTGCGCCGCCTACTGGGTGATGAATCATTTCACTGACACTGGTCATTGAATTGTTGGGGTGTGTAGGAGGTTGACAGCCTCTCACGATCCCCAAACTTTCAAGCTTGACAGAAAGGCGCCAACACGGCCTTTCACAACCACCATACAAAACGATGCTGGAATTCGACAGGATCGTTGGTCTTCACCCCTTGCCGCTGGCACCCTCTGCCGGTAGCGGTCCCATCTCAGAGGGTCGCCGAATCTACACTGCTCCCCTGCGGTTTTGTGGGGTCAACTATGGAAGCGCCGAAGAAGGATTCGGTTGGAGTACTGTGCTCAAAGACTTCATCTGAAGGTGGAGAGATGCATGACGCTTGCCAAGGAAATTCTTGACGATGAGAGCAAGACTGCCATTCCGGTCTGGCTATCCTCCGAGGCAACGTCTTGATCGAGCCAGTTGTCGATCGTCTCAGCAACTGCGACTATTGGAGAGAAATTTACAGCACCTTCGGACTCTTGCTTGCTGGTATTTCGGATCTCGCAGGAACTCTGTTCGGGTGAGCCCTAGCTTCCAGCATGTCCTTTCAGCTGCTCATCTAGCACCTTATACTATCCCGAGTTTAACGGCCGTTACCATAACCACAGCCGATACCACGACGACGGTTTTGGCGACCACGGCGGCGGTCGCTTTACTGAGCTCCCAGACAAGGGCTACATCTTTGTTGGGTGATGAATTAGTTCACTGAGCTGCCCAACAAGGGCTATGTCTTTGTAACGTACACCGACCCTTCGGAGGCTGAGGTAGGAAGAGGAGGGAGGGAGAAGGATGGCAAGATGTTTGTTGGGTGATAAATCAGTTCACTGACAGAGGTTATTGAACTGCTGAAGTAAGGGCGTCGCCTTTCGATCCGACGACATGGGCAACGGCGGTCGATTCCGCCAGGACAGGTACCGCCGCCGCAATAGCGACCTGTTCTCTGACGACTGGGGTGATATGTCCTGTCCCTCCAGAGATTCCAGGTGGCAGTTGCTTTTCTGCTCCGATGCCGGCCATTGCCTGGGTCAACCAAGAGTCTCGCACTGTGGCCCTCGCAGAAGGCGGTCCCTATTCCACCAGCGAAGATCACCCCTGTGTCGATTCTATCCTAGATTTCACACTCAAACGACGAAGACGACCGCGTGATTGGCACGACACAACCTACATCTTCAGACACCACCACCAAAAAGACATCAATGCACGGTCGGGTTTCGCACTTCGAGCGCAAGCTAGTTTGTCGTCCTGGTCTTCCCAAGGGCGTTGCCTTCCGCCCGGATGAGATGGGCAACGGCGGTCGGTTCCGCAAGAACCGTTACCGTCGCGACCCCTTCTCCGACAACTGGGATGGACCCAGTGGTGACAACTCTATCTTCGGTGGTTACGATGATAGCACAAGTATTTCAGTGAGCTTGCGGCAGCAGCTTTCAAAATTTTCCTCTTCTTTCCATCCGTGTGACGCCCACAACGTATCGCACTTCCACCGCAAGCTGGTCTGTCGATCTGGTCTCTGCGATCGAGATTCGACGGCCATGTCTTGATAGCTGTATCAACATCAGACCATGATGGAATTGGAAGCCAGAAGCCGAAATCATGCTGAAAATGCCTTCCCAGGAAGACTTGGAGGCAATCACAGCTTCCCAAGGGCATCGCCTTTCGCTCCGATGAGATGGGCAACGGCGGTCGGTTCCGCAAGAACCGTTACCGTCGCGACCCCTTCTCCGACAACTGGGATGGACCCAGTGGCGACAACTCCACCTTCGGTGGTTGCACGACCGTGACACTGGGTGATGAAGCAGTTCACTGACAGGACAGAGGTCTTCAGTCTATTGCTTCTCGAGCGGACCCTTCACCATCTCCTCCGGCGAGTAAATATTAGCATATCCCCATAGAAAACAATCACAATACACTTTGCTGTCCAGCCACCTCTTGACATACTGCCATTGTGCACATGGTAGTGAAGAAATAAAGCGAGTTGTAAATCGTAATTGCAAGACAGAGTGCAAAGTTCAAAGTTCGAACATCCGTTTTGGCAATTGACCGCGGGAAAAATGTCTTCAAGGCCCTACTGTGAGTCTGCGACTGCCCGTGATCCTGTGGCAAAGCAGCGCATGCAGCCGAATTCTTGTTCATGATTAGTTCTGGAGTTGAGTATATTCAACATGTATCTATGAGAGTATAGTTGACAGACCCCTTTAGCGGAGTAGATGGAGGGTGAGTATGGTGCGAGTATGCGATATGATTCGGAATATGTATCTAGCGACCTCCGAAACCCCACTAAGCGCAAGGGTGAACCCCCCATTGTTCCAAAGCCTGACGCTGTTGACTTCATACACCCACTGGCCTTGGGGGGCACCCGGGCAATTGCTACCTACCTTAGCTGCTACCTTAGTAGTAGTTGAACAAGCCACAGTTTTGGGCATTGACTGTTTGGAATTCGGGCTTATCACTACAACACACACAAACCACGGCACCCATTGCGCACTTTTCTGCCTGGACCTCATCTGCTCTTCTATTGCACATCGACCGCCCAACCATTGACGCATCGGATCCCGCAGCCAGTCTGCCATTCATCGACGACCATGTCTCGACGGCCCCCCAACCCGGCTGCCGAGCGTGCTGCTCAGAACCAGGTCACGCTCAAGTCTCTCCTGAAGCTCGAACCCAACAAGCTCTGCGCTGATTGCAAGAAGAACAAGCGTAAGTTGATGCGCCCAGTCACATAGCAGCCCATGTCGGAGCACACCGCTGATTCTCCCGCCTGTGCAGATCCCCGATGGGCGAGTTGGAACTTGGGCATTTTCGTCTGCATTCGCTGCTCCGGCATTCATCGATCCATGGGTACACACATCTCGCGTGTCAAGTCTGTCGATCTGGACTCTTGGACGGATGAGCAGCTCCAGAGCGTCTTGAACTGGGGAAATGCGCGCGCAAACAAGTACTGGGAATCCAAACTGGCCCCTGGCCACGTGCCTTCCGAGGCCAAGATCGAGAACTTTATCAGGACAAAATACGAGTTGAAGCGCTGGGTCATGGAGGGACCAAGACCAGACCCCGCCACCCTGGATGTGGAAGGCGATGACGACATGCCTCTCAGCATCGTCAAGGAGAAGCAGAGCATTGAGCGCAAGGAATCGCTTCGAAAGGGCGCGGGACAGCCCGCCGCAGCCCAGAGGGCGCCCCCTCCTCAAGCAGACCTCATCGGTGGCGACGATCTGCCTCCCAGAGCCAGCACGGCAGGCCCTTCTGCAGCTCAGCAAGTGCCGCCCAAGGCTGCTCCTGCGCCCCCGAAAACCACGGCTGCCAAGGACTCCTTGTTTGGCCTCGACTTTCTTAGTGATCCGTCTGCGGCTCCACCTCGACCTGCCAGCACCACTGGAACAGCAGGCTCCAGCGGCCAGTCGCGACCAGACCTCAAGCAGTCGATCTTGTCCCTATATGCATCGGCGCCCAGGCCTCAGCCGACATACCAACACCAGTCTTCTGGTTCGTTCAGTGGCTTTGGCGGCATGCAGTCGCCTGTACAGTCGCCCACGTTTGGTCACCAGTCTAAGCCATCCGGCAGTGGTGGCGGACTCAGTGATGCGTTCGCCGGGTTGAGCTTCGGAAATGTCACAAGTCCCACCCAGAAGAGCGCCCCCAAGGATGCATTCGCAGGACTGGGCAGCTTCTCCAGCAACAAGTCTACGCCCCAGGCCACATCTTCCTTTTCTAGCCTGAGCGGAGGCAGCTTCTTTGATGCCAAGCCGGCGAAGCCTGCGGTTCAGCAAAACAAGTCTTCCGATGCTTTTGGCGACTGGGGCAGCCCGGCAGCGGCAGCGGCAGCTCCCGCTAAGCCCGCTCAACCAGCTTCATCGTCATTTGATCTGTTCGACCTGTCCAGCCCTGCCCCCGCTCCGCAACCTGTCGCCTCGCCTCCGGCACCGTCTGCTCCTGCACCGGTGGACTCCTCGGTCTTCAATCTCTCGCAGCCAAAGCCCGCCCAGCCGGCACCGGCACCAGCTGCCTCCCTCAACACTTCTGCTGCCTTCGGCAACTCTGATGTCTGGGGCAACGCTTGGGGCGAGCCAGCTGCTCCAGCAGCGCCCGCTCCTGCCCAGAAGAGCCCCGAAATTAGCAAGCCCTCGGCATTTGGAGGTAGCGACTTTGGCTGGGGAAACAGCGGATCCTCGTTTGCCAACACACCAATCGTTCCCGGACAGTCCGGATTCAGCGCGCAGTCGAGCTTCAGCTTGGCCCCTGCTCCTGCCCAGCCAAAGGTTGCGGCTGATGAGGAGTTT
This sequence comes from Pestalotiopsis sp. DP-2020a, assembly GCA_018115615.1. Taxonomy (NCBI): domain Eukaryota; kingdom Fungi; phylum Ascomycota; class Sordariomycetes; order Amphisphaeriales; family Sporocadaceae; genus Pestalotiopsis; species Pestalotiopsis sp. DP-2020a. The sequence continues at coordinate 10,623 of JACVEI010000258.1, read as the reverse complement.
GGAGGGTGGACAAGCAGCACAGCAACCAACAACAATGCCAATACCAACACGCCTGCTACCAGCAAGCCAGGAGCAGGTTTCGGAAACGACGATTTGTTCTCCAACGTCTGGCAGTAGGGTAGCCATGGGCACACATGGAACATGGGTGCGAGCCAATACGGCAACATGAAGTCGATTGATTAGATGCGTGGAGAGTGGAATATGGCTGGCCAAAACTCATGATAGACAAACTCGAGACGCACGATAACCAAGATGCATGAGGTGGAATGTTACGACCCATGAAGAAAAAAGATCTACGTTACCAACTATATACTATAATGGCATGTACCTAAAATCAAGTGGTGCATCTCAACCATGAACGCCAATGCTATGCTTATCCCTCATGTCCGTATTTGTATCCCGAAGGCGTCTTCAAGCTCATTGAACCAATTTTGTCTCTGCTCGTGAGTATCGCATGGTAGCTCTGACACAGTCCACAAGAGACACTCTGCCCATGCCAAGCCAGATTTCCAATGTGCTACCCAGTCACGTATAGAAAGGGTCACCCGTGCGAGCGTGGAATCCGTCCATGTGACTGCCCCAGCCCTCGATGTCGACGAGTTCAAGTCGCCCTTCTCCCATCTCGTGTTGTTTTTTCGTTTGCCGCTGCGGCTGCCGCTCAAGCACTTCGAAAGAACAGCTTGTACGTGTAATAGAGCACCATGAAGCAGCCGATGATGATGGCCGACAGCTTGAAGATGGCGACCTTGTTGCCCGAGGCGGCCATGCGCCCCAGGCGGCTGGCGGACCCCTTGAGCTGGGTCGACATGTTGGAGAAGGTATCGGTCTGTCGTGGCAGTGGGGTTAGTACCAGGCGGTTGTAGTTTGGGAGGATGAGTATGCAGCACGGCTGGCTTCAATGACGTACGGTGTTGTCAATGACGTCCTGGGCGCGGGCGCTGTCGTAGATGTCGACGGTCACGCCACGCAGGGACGAGACCTTGGCCGACAGCTCCTCCAGGCGCGCATTGTTCTGGCGCTCACGCTCGTAGGCTTCCGACATGGTTGGAAAGTTGACTGATTTGCTGTCTGTATGGTTCTAAAAGGAAGGTGTAATCGCAGTCCGAGTACTGGAAAGTGGTCGGTTTCGTTCGCTGGACTTTGAAAGTCGTCTTCGGTCGTGGGCAGTCTGCTGTCTGTCCGCGCGGGCTTCACTTGTCTCGTAAACTCCGCGGGAGAGAGATCACCAGGCGGACTTCCTTCGCTTCCCGTGTTGCCGAGTGAGTGTGTGTGTGTAGGGCCTGCCGGGGGCGACGATCGAGCGTTTTGTATGGTTGAATTGAATTCGATTCGTCGGTGCCTCCCGGTGAGAGCTAGAGATGTTATTGTTGATGGGTATGCGATCGGAATAAGGCCTGGTCTACGAAATAATTGGCTTTGTCTTGGGCGCTGCGCATTACTTTCTTCTGGGGGAATCGGGGGTCATGTGCGACCATCAATCACTCTGGGCGAAACAAAGGGGCCCAGGCCTGGCTATTGGCTATCGGGGGCCGTCCCATTTGCAATTGCAATGCGACGGCGTCCCGATGACGCAGGGCCCTGTGGCTTAGAGGCTGGGGAATGACCCTCTAGCCACAGGTAACAGTGATTCGGGTGCCAGGGAAAGCACTGCAAATCAAGGATCAGTCTTCAGTCTTCACCTCTGGTCAGTCAATCATCATAAATCGCTAAGACGCTACGGGAATGGGACATCCATGGATTCGGATGCGTTGGGATTGATTGGCATTTCTTACTACATAGTACATACACTACGGTATGGATACATACATAACGCCACCTGATCTGCTACAGCCTGCCTACAGCTATCCAGGTATTTGGGGAACTAAATCATGACAGTCTTATGATGCACAACCTGCTTGCCTGCCACTTCATTCACTCTCACCTCGCCTTGTGCTGTAATATCGATAGACACCTCTACACATCTGCATTCTCGTCTCTGAATCACACACCGCGTTGAAATCAATATATATATATTCCCTCTCGAGGACCAGAACCAGCTCCGGGTAATCGGTCGTAACCCTTGTTCCCAGCCCCGCAGCTGTGATCCCCAAACTTCACGATACACCCCACCTTAAGACGCGGCGTACCGTACGTAGGCTCGTTGCTGCTACCACATAACGCAAGCACAGCATTCAGGCGTCTATTGTCACCCGACTTTTGCGCTCGACAATCTTCAGAGCTGCCGCGCCTCCTTCCCTCTTACTCTCTACACTTCTTTTTCTTTCATTCTTAGAAGAATTTGTACCCTGAGGACTGCGCGACTCGGGTTTCATCGTCATCATGGGTCTCAACAACCCACTGCCCTCGTCTCTGGCGTGTAAGTCAATCTCCAAAGCTGTACCCAAACCCCTCCGTCCAACCCGCTGTGCCGTGATACCGAGAGGTTGGCCCAGAGGCAACCCACAGCAAACAGATGCCCAAAAACACCGCGAAAATGGCGATACTGACGTCGCGATCCTGATTTAGCAGAATGTAAGAAGTGCGGCAAGATTCTCACCTCTTTCATCGACCCTCGCCAGGCTCTTTCTCCCGACAAGGTCATCCCGCCCGAGATTCTACGTAATGCAAAGGTAAGCCGCTCCAGGACACCGAACCGACCACAATGCAACCCACGATGCGCTGACAAGACGATCGCCTGCAGGGACTCGCTATTCTCACAGTCATCAAGGCCGGTTTCCTAGGTTCCGCTCGTTTTGGTTCCGGCCTGGTGGTCGCCCGCTTGGACAATGGCCGCTGGTCGCCGCCCACTGCCATCATGACCGGTGGCGCCGGTTTTGGTGGTCAGATCGGTTTCGAGATTACCGACTTCGTCTTCATCCTCAACGACCGCAACGCCGTAAAGACATTCGCACAAGCCGGCTCGATCACGCTGGGAGGAAACGTTTCGATTGCAGCTGGCCCCATCGGTCGCAATGCCGAAGCTGCCGGCGCGGCTTCGCTCAAGAGCGTTGCGGGTATCTTCAGTTACAGCAAGACCAAGGGGCTGTTTGCCGGAGTGTCGCTCGAGGGCTCCGCCATCATAGAACGCAAGGATGCAAACGAGAAGCTCTACGGTCAGCGCTTCACCGCCATGCAGCTGCTGAGCGGTAGCATCCAGCCGCCCTCCGAAGCTGCGCCTCTGATGCACATCCTTAACGATGCGAGATTCCAAGGAGGCAACCTGGGTTCCACCATGAGCCAAGACGACATTTACAACACGGAGCCGGGATACGGAGGAGCTTCGCAGCAACAGCCGCAGTATGGTGCACAGCAAGCACAGTTCGCCGCTCCGCAGCGCGCATCCACTTGGGATCAGCAGTCACAATCCGGAAGCTCCCGACCGGCAAGGCCAACGGCGCCCAAGCCAAATGTTCCCAGCAAGGCGAACCTGATGAAGAACCAGGCAGTCGCCGCGTACACATTTGAGAGCGACACCCCCGGCGATCTGACGTTCAAGAAGGGAGAGGTCATCACGATATTGAAGAGGACGGACAACGAGACGGACTGGTGGACCGGAATGATTGGCACGAGGCACGGCATATTCCCCAGCAACTACGTCAAGATGCAGTAGATCCTTCACAAACGTATACCCCCAACCCCCAATTTCTCCTAATTTTTAGTCGTACTTGAGGAGGTAGCAATCGGCGAGAGCAAGCAAACCCACAAGCAAATGGATTTACTGACCAATCGGGTCGAGTTTGTTGTGAGACGTGTGCTTTGGAAGGGACATGGAAAGCGAACTCATGGTAGAGCACAAGACTGAGGATGGATGCAAAAACTTCTTTTCATGCATGACACAAGGTATCTACATCACGTTTGCTCCAAATGTTTCCATTCGCATGACAACTTCGTTGAAGAAGAAGAAGCCATTAGTCCGTGAGCCAAGCGACTTTGGTGTTGACAGTACATCGCTGGGAAGTACGTAGTATCTCGAGTATACTCGACGATTACGTTCTTGGTTTTGCAAGTATGAGATTGAGATAAGCACAACTGCCGAGTAGGAAGCTCCTTGATTCATGTCGTGTCCCGGTGGAAATGTTGACTCGAGCTCCGCTAAACTCCGGGGCTATAGTCTCCGGAAGCACCAGCTTCCGCAGCGTGCACAACTGAATTATAAGGCCTTTATCCAAGAGGATAAAATAGAGCTGTGTAGTCATCTTATAGTTTTAACGACTTTGGAATGTCCCCATTGGTGATTGCGACGGTTCTGATAATCGAAGACAGGCTTCAAGCCGTATAAGCGTTGTTCACGCTACGGTGGTTCGAGTATAGCCATATTTAAAGTCTGTGCCAATGTCTATAACTCGTACACCATAGCCTCCTTCCTTGGCATGGGAGGTCGATGTCCTTTCCCATATTTGATATGGAATCAAGAAACACATTACACTCAATAGTCTGTTTCCTCAGAATGTCACTCATCAAGCAGAGACCTCCATTGCAATTGAACGAGAGTTGATTGGGCACATGAACATACAGGGCTGTCATCATTGCAGCTTCATAAATTTATGCAAGTAGACATCCACCTTATCTGGGGTGAGTTGGAGTATACCGACAGGGTATTGCAGTATTTGAAACACTTATCACGGTGCATTAGTCCATTTGTTCAAGCTGCCGGCCGAAGCCAGCCCGTTCGTACATTTAATGCCCGTATTGGTGGGGCCGAGCATGCATTTAAGTGCAGTTTCGTCCAGCATCTTGCTCAACCCAAGACCCTTCCTCATCCGGCACATACATTCAACTTCTCACGATGGGCCTACTCGACGTATTGAAGCCCACAGGGCTTTCACCAGTCACCGTATTGGTGATTGGTGCTCCTGTACTTGTAAGTGCCCCTGATACGGTCTTGATCGCCATCATCTCCCTTTCACTAACACACCGGCTACAGACTCTTCTATACTATGTATCTCTGTTCACCTACAATATCTACTTCCATCCTCTGTCGAAATATCCCGGTCCTCGTATCGCAGCTGCAACACCGTGGTGGGCCGCCGCGTCCTACCTCCGCGGGACCACCCCTGAGGATCTCCTGCAGTTGCACAACCGCTACGGCCCCGTCGTCCGGACGTCCCCGAACGAGCTCTCGTACATACAGCCCGCGCAGTTCAAGGAGATCTACGGCCACAAGCCCTTGGGCCAGCAGGAGTTCGCCAAGGACAAGAAGTACCACTCGGGCCTGGCGGGGCCGCCCGTCATCATCAACGCCGACCGAGAGGACCATGCCTACATCCGCAAGCTGCTGGCCAACGGCTTCTCCGACAAGGCTCTCAGGGAGCAGGAAGCGGTCATGCAGGAATACGTCGAGACTCTGATGCAGAAACTGCGCGAAGCCTGCCAGGAGGGACGGCCGGTCGAGATTTCGGCTTGGTTCAATGTATGTCATGATCTTATTTCCAGATGACGCGGCCGACTAACTCTTGTGCAGTATTTCACTTTTGACTTTATTGGTCTGCTCTGTAAGTTTTTGGTATCTCTTTTTGCTTTATGAAGTTTAGCAGAAATCAGTTACTGATTCGTGGCAGCTTTTGGCGAGTCCTTTGACTGCTTGACTAGCAGTAATATCCACCAATGGGTCTCCATCTGGTTCAATTTCGCGAGAATCATGGCCTTTGGCCAAGCCATTGCGCGTCTGCCTCGACTCCTGCAACTGCCTGCCAAGCTATGGGTGATACCTCCGTCGGTCAAATCCAACGTCGAAACACTGAACCGGCTCAACACTGTAAGTGAGCGAAAGGCGATGTCATAATCATCGTACCTGTTGTGGCTATGCTGATGTGCTTTCTTGAAGGAGAAAACCAGCCACCGGATCAAGTATGAGTCACCAGTACCAGACTTCATGGACAAGCTCATCGAGGCCTACAAGGGCGGGAAGATGTCCTTTGAGCAGCTGACCGGCAACGCATCCATCTTGATTGGTGCCGGCAGCGAGACCACGGCCACGACCCTTTCTGGTACGTGTCTCTAGTCCCCTAAATCTGAAGCACAAGAGTTGTTCTTTGCTGACGCAGCTCGCAGGATTCACATACCTGCTCCTCAAGAACCCAAGGGTGTACGCAAAGTTGACGAGCGAGATCCGTAGCGCATTCGCGGCCTCCGCGGATATCACCTTCGTCAATTCCAACCAGTGCAAGTACCTTCTCGCCTGTATCGAAGAGACCCTGCGCATCTACCCTCCCTCGCCGCAGCCCCATCAGCGCATCATCCCGGAGGGCGGCGCCGTCGTCAACGGCGAATTCCTCCCCGGCGGCACCGCGGTCAGCATTCCGCTGTACGCCGCCTGCCGGAGCGCCGAGAACTGGGTCGAGCCGGCGTCCTTCATCCCGGAGCGCTGGCTAGGAGAAGACCCTCGGTTTGCCGGGGACAAGAGGGATGCCTTTCAGCCCTTTTCCTACGGGCCGCGCAACTGCATCGGCCGCAACCTCGCCTACGTCGAGATGAAGATCATCTTGGCCCGGCTCCTCTGGCACTTTGACTTGCAGAGCGCCTCGGACGGGAAAGAGGGGAAGGATTGGCTGGACCAGAAGGTCTATTTGGTGTGGGAAAAGTCTCCGCTGTGGATTAAGCTGGTTCCTGTGCAGGATGTCAGAGTCTGAAATACTTATGAAGTCCGATGTGCCAGACTGTTTTTATAGGTTGTAGCCATGTTTCTTATATGCTATAGGAGCGGCAAACAGTGGATCCCATTATAGCTGCATGGCAACACGTTGTAGCATAGTCTCGCCTTCCATTTTGGTCTAGACCTGCACTATCAAGGTCAATCGAATTTTTGGAAAGCTCGGAATCAAACACTTATCTGAAGAGGCTCTATTGGTATTCTTTTCATTGTTCTTGTGTTGTACAAGAGCCGCTAGTGTTGCTATCTTGCTTGACGATCCCGCGCCGTCTCTGCTCCTTTGCGGGTTCCGTTAAACGTCTGCCTATATCCTATGATAGCTATCCAGGCATCAATCAAAACAATGAATCCGGCCAATGCATATTTATACCCAACTCTGGTAAACAAAACCAGTTTCCTCAGATCTCAGGAATCAAGTCAAGTTGGACTTTTACCAAAATCATGGACCAATTCTATCTTGAGAATGCCGACCTGTACCAGAAGCTGCTCAAGGGACTCAAGCCTCCCCGAGCCACCGCGGCTAAGACGGCTGCCGTGGCAAGCGATGCGAAAATGATCGTCGGCGCTCGTATACGGCCCATGTTGGAAGAGGACCTTGTTTCTCGCTTTCCCTGCGCTCTATTTTCGCGATCGGTCGAGGATAGTATGCTCGATCTCCATGATTTGTATAATCACCCTAGCGGGCGCCCGCAATTGAGAGTAAGCAACACGACTAAACACTTTGTCGCAAGCTAAATGAGTTCGAAGAAAATACTGACCCTCCCTGCGCTTCAGTCCTCAAGCTACCAGATGGACAGGGTCTATGGATCAGAATTGACGACCGAGACAATATACAAAGACCTTGTGGCGGACTTGATACCGCTCGCGTGGCGAGGAGGCACCGGCAGTCTCTTTGCATACGGCCAAACGGGGTCTGGCAAGACTTTTACCATCAGCCGCCTCGAGACACTCGTCATAAACTCACTCCTCGGCCAGAACGACAGCGACAACGATGAGGGCAGAAAGAGGCGCATCTACATGACCATTGTCGAGCTAGCCGGAAACTCGGCCTTTGACCTGCTGAGCGCCCGGAAATCCGTCATGGTCCTCGAGGACGCGGCCGGCGCGACGCAGCTCTTCGGTGCCCGCGAGCAGCTCATCGGGGACAAGCGCGAGGCGGCGCTGCTGCTGCGCGCGGCGAAACGGCTGCGCCGCGCCGCGCCCACGTCCAAAAACGACGGGTCGTCGCGGTCGCACGCCATCTGCCGCGTGCGCGTCGAGGACCCGTCGTCAGACGCCGCCGGCTTCCTCTACCTGGTCGACCTGGCCGGGTCCGAGGTCGCACGGGACGTCGCGGCGCACACGGCCGACCGGATGCGCGAGACGCGCGAGATCAACACGAGCCTGTCGGTGCTCAAGGACTGCATCCGCGGGCGGGCCGAGTGGGAGGCGACCAAGAGGTCGAAGAGGGGCAGGACCAGGAAGAGGCCGCACATCCCGTTCCGGCACTGCGCCCTGACCAAGGTCCTCAAGCACGTGTTCGACCCCAGCGACGACCGGGACGACAGCCGGACCGTGGTTATTGCCTGCGTCAATCCGAATCTCGCCGACGCCAAGTCGAGCAAGAACACGCTGCGCTACGCCGAGATGCTGCGGGTGCCTGTACCCGCAAGGGAAGATCCAAAGACTGATATTATTGCGCAAGCGAGAATATTGTCAAGTCAGGACCTCAATCCGGCGGCGGCGAGTGTTCCCTTCAAAGAGCGTATTCGTCCAGGCATGGTCGTGATATGGAAGCGCCCGGATACTGAGAAGAATGCTGCTCTTGCCCCAGATCAGAGTCTGGCAATTGCCCTCTGCCCATCGGTTGTTCTGGGTACAGGGCCCAACTCCGTTCGAAACGAAGAGGAAAACTCTTTAATCCATGACCACAGCGGTTCAGAAACTGATCAAAATGGAAAGGGTGAGAAATGGCTTTGTGCTCAGATCACACCGGGCGCTGCGGCTGGCAGCTACGAAGTCAATATTTGGCAACAACTCGACATTGATGTCAGCTGGATGGTGAGCGAAGTCATTCTGAGATGTGACACAAATACCAGATACTATCACGTAGTAGAATAAGTAGTCACCAATGATTGCCTGGAAAGTCTTTTTCTAGTGTTCGTGTTCTATGATCTAGGTCGCCTCTAAACAGTGTAGAAACACTAAACTGAATGCATAAATGACTCAATCTATTCGCTACTAGGCGACACGAGGAGATCTGTGACACCGATCTCTGCGACTAATCCCAGCCGGTGATGGGGTTGTATCCGGGGAGGGCACTCAGCCACTCGCCCGCGGGCACGGGATAGTCGGCGTGGATGGGGCAGTCGTCGCCCGAGTTGACGCCGCCGATGATGTTGGGGCACGTCTCCATGCCGTTGCCGCCGCCGTTGATGGGGTGGGTGCCAACGTCGCAGGTGTCGATGAGGGCCTGCAGCGTCGCGTCGTCCCAGCCGGCGACGAAGTCGCCGTGCGAGCTGAAGCCGGTGCGGTCGCCGTCGGACAGCACAAAGGGCTGCTTCTTGCCGTCGCGCGTCCAGGCGTTCGAGAACAGCGTGGTATCGTAGTAGACCTCGTAGAATAGGTGCGGGACGTGGAGGAAACCCTTGGGGCAGTTGACCTTGTTCGAGTTGGGGACCGGGGTGGCGTACACCATGTTGTTCTTATAGTCGTCAACGGCCTTGGACGGATCGTAGCAGGATGGGAACGTGATGTCCTGGCGGAGCGGGGAGTTGGCGCCGTCGCAGTCGACGACGGGGAAACCCGCGCCGGACTGTGGGTTCTGAGGGTCTTGGAGTCCGCCGTGCTTGCCGTCGCTGCCCTCGGGATAGTGGGCGACGGTGTTCTTGGTGGGACAGGTCCACTGGACGGGCTGGATCTTGCCCTTGGTCGGGTCGAGCTGGAGGGCACCGGTGGCGGGGGCGGTACGCGTCAGGGCGTCGCCGCTGACCATCTTGAGTCCCAGGGGAAAGGGCTTGATGGCATCGTCAGTAGCCTCGAAGCTGCGATGTGTCAAGTCAGTCTTGGTGCTCTTGCTCAGTTTCGGTAGTCAGGCTCAGTCACGATAGTCTGGCCCAGTTTTGGTAGGCGTGCTTGGTTTCGGTAATCACACCCAGTCTCGGTGCCTGGCAGTTCACGACGACTTACAAATAGTAGACATTCATGTAGTCCAAAGGTACCTGCTTGAATGTGCCATTGACCGGGCTCTGAAACCAAACGGTAGGAACCCAGTAGTTCGACTTATCGTTCTTAATCTTCGCGTTGGAGCACTTGGACTTCTTAAGCTGGTCGCCGTTGATGGTCAGACCAAAGTTACTGCCGCCCATTATTCCGTGGACGTGAGGAGACTTCTGGCCGGGGAAGACGACGGGGTCCATCTGTCCAGCGGCGCTGAAATTACCGGGCTCGGTGTTGAAGCGCAGGACGGCGAAGGAAGTCGTATCCTTGCCGGCATGGGCTGCACCGGCAAGGGCGAGCATGAGAGAAGGGATACTGAGTCTCATGATGGGTAGTTGTCTCAATGCAATGTGTAGTGAGTTGTGTGAGTTAAGGAGATTGAGTGTTGGTGAAGGTGAAGTCTCGATCGGCGAATAGGAATGAGTGTTACTGTTGGTGAAGGAAAAGTTAATTGGCAATTTGGAAACAAGAACATCTATTTATACTATTAGAAGGGCATAGAAATAGAACAATCGAACACAATCATTGGCAGGAACGGTAACGTGAATAATGTCAACGCCCAAAATGGTAAGAACGGTATGAGCCTGGAACGCTATACTCCAGACGAAGATGGGATGACGATAGAGATGTACCGCCCGGTCCATTATCGACCTTAGGTGAGCGTTCACATTGTTGATTCAGGCATGAAAAAGTTACGCAAGTGATAATTGCTGTTCATTGACGGTCATTCACCACTGGAAGTCAACTCAAGAGGTGCGGCGTATATGCACGCAGGCTGAGTCTTTTCGAGAGCAGTG
>JACVEI010000250.1:0-10812 GCA_018115615.1 Pestalotiopsis sp. DP-2020a | reverse complement strand
GGGGGGGTCCCTCGAGCAAACATTGCATGGAGGGCCGCTAGCAAACATAACGAGGGGGACATGTTGGTTGCCAGGTTGCGGCTTTCGAATTTGGGGGAAATGTATCCATGGCGGCCCGTGGATAGAGGGACCGTTCCCCGGCCTAGGATGGTATCAAGACGAGATCTTGGTACGCTAAATGATAGTTCGGCATCTCTCCTTTATAGCTCGATAAAGTCGATTGCATTTAATGTTGAGCCGCTCGGATATGATCACCCAGATGGAGAAGCACGTTTGCAGCTTAGGCTAATTCCAGAGGGTTTTCGAGGCCTGAGACTGCTGCTATACTAACGCCGGTGGTATTATTCCCAAGCTGGTCCCAGTTGCCATTCTGAATTGAGGTTGTGACTTGATTGTAGCTTTGCCCTAACAACTGAGAGAACGCGCGGCCAGTCATTTCTGATTTGCGGGTATCTCAAAGATGATTCTCGTAGATCTCTTTTTGACTCGTCCGTACGTGGCGGTATTTATATCGTTTCGTCGTCGATTTTGTTGTTATTGAACAAAGAATGATAACGCGATGAACAAGATAACGAAGGCAAAATCTTTCATTTGTCTGCGCTTACGCGCCAACAAATTTGAAGTTTTTGCAATGAGACCCCGCACTTCATGCTGCCGATCGTCGCAGTTCGAAGCCTTGCTCTTTGGAAGACCTGGCGACAGTGGTCTTTTCGCCGATTACGGCCGGCGCGACGTGCCTGAAAAATCCTTTTACGGTCGAAAGGCAGCAGCACATAACTAGGAGGTTGGCCTCGATACAACTATTTTCATCTCAATTGCACTCCTACAGACCACTCATTTCATATTTCAGTGTCGTATCTGATTATTGCTACAGACGATACACGAACGCTAGAGCTTGAACCCAATTTCCCTGTCAACCTGAGCCGCATCTTGAATACCCACGAGATGATTTCCCATCAGCTTTGGTCAGTCTTACATGACTTGGACGATAGCAACCTTAAGGCCTTCAAGTCCTTGCTGAATGATGTCTAATGCTTCAATGATCTTGGCAATGCCTTGTGATGTTTCATCTTTGGGGTTTCGGTGATGGAAGGCGGAGTTGCGCTGATTAGCCACAGAGGATGTCTCACTGTTCCGCTCGTTGTCAACGCCTTCGTCGTTATCGGTCACAGCTTTGAGATCCCTGGCATCCCTGATATGCAACTCCTGTAAAACTAATGGTCCACCTGAAACATCCGTCTCGGACTCTTCAAAGTTTGTGTCTGAGGCCTCACTCGGTTCCTCGGAAGCTAACAATATCTCTCAGTATATTAACGGGGGCGGCTGCCATCCAGTGATACTCACCATAAGAACAAGAGGTATCCGGTGAAGGGTTTGGAGAGCGAAAGTATCGCGTTTTTGTCCTGCCCCGAAAAGCCATTGTCTATGTAGTAGTATTGAATAAAAAGGAAAGATATCCTGGGTGAACTTTTGTTGATGTTGCCGAAGGAATGTCGAATATATGTATACTTCGTACAGTACAACCTCCACAATATACAAAAAATAAGAAATGGATTCTGTATCTAGATCTTAAATTGGCTTGCATGCCCATGATCCAGAATATGTCGCGTGCAGGCCCTCGAAGCCATTTATAATAAACGTTTTTGTTTTACTTCCAGGTATGTATCAAGGTTTGAGTTCTAAATAAGATCTTGGCGCCCGTAGAAGTGTGCTTAAATTTTGGTTTCGCACAGGCTTTGACGACAAACTTTGGTACGGGCGGAGACGTATCTGGCTCTTGATACAACATCCGTAATGACGCTTTTTTTTCCCCTTTAAAAAGTCAAGATCGGATACCGTACATGGATCGCCAAGGCACTCATCTCATCGTTTTACACTCTCAGTCGACAAAGTATATGGTCAGACCATTCCATTTCACCATTTCGGAACGGGACACCATGTGAAGGGTCGAGCTCAAATACGAAGAGCCCAGCCCGAATGCGATGGAAAGCTGCCAAGAATGGCAGAAATGGCAGGTCGGATCCGTTTCAGGAAGACACATGCTCGCCATATGTCTAAATTCAATCGCGGAGGTCGAGGTTTTGTGGCCGAGCACTGTAATACAGTTAATCGAGACTTGATTATATAATTTAGGCCCGCTCACTTAAATATTATAGGTATGTGGTACATATATTCAGCACTGTGAGTGCGCCGCAGCGCTCCGTCTTAAGGGGGAGAGTACTGTCTACAGTTTCATTGGACGTAATCTTCAAACAATAGGACTTGAAATCAACCAAATGCAAGATGTAGTGAGGCGACTTTTAGGCAGCACGGCCCCGAGACTTTCTAAGTGGTTTACGCGGATGATCGACTGTCCTAATGCCACCTATAAGCACTGTCTCTATGTTTTCCTTCTTACGTTGGCCAAAAGGAACATGACTATTTCTCTGATCGTTTAAGACACGATCGCGAAAAGGGGCATAATGTAAGCTGCTGACAGCGATTGCAGTCTCGAACATGGACCCTCTATTAACGGTCGTCGATCAAGTTAAGGCCACACTGGAAAAGCTTCTAATCGCAGACCATACAAATGCGGCGGAAACAAAAAGGGGCAAGAAGCTTAACCTGGGACCGTATTTTAATTCTGGCCCTGAGTTCTACATCGTTTATTCTATTGTTCGGGATTCCTTAGAGATGAGTGCCTCATACTTATTCAAATCAACCAAGTCGCGGCTTATTCGTCTAGCCATCTCCAAAGCTTCCATTATCTCGTCCAATCCGGAGCCGATGTGTCTCCAATATTGAGCGATCCACGACGCTTGCCTCTAGCGCATGCAATTCACTGCCGACAGCCTGCGATCGTCAAAGCCTTGCTCGATGCCGGCGCGGATCCAAACCCGAAGCTTGTCGTGCACGGACGCACTGAGACCTATTTGTTCCTGACAGAAGCACTCAACTATAGTACAATAGAGATAGCCCATCTGCTCCTTGACGCGGGCGCCTTGGTGGACGAGACGCCCGGGAGCTTGCAAGAAGCGCCGATCTTGGCTCTAAGCTGCCTCCCAGCGGACGAACAAAACTATCTGCTTTTAGCGGACAGAATCAGCCAGCGAATGAAAGACGTCAATCGGCTTATCAGGGGCCAGACTGCTTTGTGGTGGGCCATAAAGAATGGAAAGTTTTCTGTGGCGAAGCATTTGATTCGGAGGGGACAAAAGGTATTTTCTTGCGTGGAAAGATTGTAGAGAGTCTTATGCATGCATTATCTTAAAGTTTCAGTTTTAGTCATAAAGCATTCCTTTCTGTATTTACTGGAACTGGAGTGTTGCTGCCGCTCAATCCGAGTCATTTCAACTTATCAAATACATGTAATGCACTCCGAGTCGATTTAGAGCACCCACAAGACGTCTCCTGTAAATCGATGCACGAAAACAAAGGCTCGGGCGATATGATTACTGCAGGATTTGTGATAGTCATCATTATCTGGTGCGCTGTTATTCTTTCATCTTTTAGTCATTCTTCCTTTATTTGGGTCAAGTGCCTAGTTTGCAGATCGTTTGATTTGATTCTCCACGACCGGAATGTCGAACTTGAGGGCCCATCTATCCGCGGTGGAATATCCTTTTCCACCGAAAGCAGATGAAGTTGAGATACCATGAACGAGATCAGCCATGTCGTCGCAATCGGGTTCGTATCTCGGGAGTACCGCTCTAGGTCTTGGACTCCGGTAATGGGAAGCTGCATTTGTTTTTCATCTGACTCGAGACAGTATATCAAATAAGGCGCTGTTGTTGCCCTCGTTCTTGCCATATACGCGGACGCTTGATTGATCGGGAGAGGCAGATATACTAGGTGCAGTGAAAGGTCCCTAGTAGCTTGGCTATCGCGATATTGACGTTCCTGAGAGCAGCTTTGTAACCATGACAGCGCCGCCTAAGCCTTGTTTATTCGCCGATGGCGTGCATGTTGTTCGGCGAGGCATTCAGCTCGATAACAGCCTCGCTATTCCGTGTAGTGCATACAATCGATCCATTACGGCTGCACGGTATATACTTTCGTAGACCTTCGCTGTCGAGCAAGCCGATGTCATCGACATTGGACCTCGAGACAACACAGCAGGCTATACTTCTGCAAACAAAGGACTGTCATCTAGTGCCCCAAGTGATATGTTCCGCACGGCCAGATACTGGAGCCCGTCTTCATCGCGTTTTGGAAGGCCGGCAGATCGTCGGGCTCCATATGGAAGAGCGTTTGTAGTTCCGTGCCCCGACCTTTCGTCGACCGGTCGGTGCGCTTTTGGGTCATTGCGATACTTTGGCAGTATGGGTCAGTCTTATCCTCGCATGAAGTAGATGTGGCTCCTGCTTGTGCAAGTTGTGCAAATATAGCTCCGTTTGCTGGCTTGTCGAAATCGTAGCTAATAAGGTATCCATTACCCAGAAAGCCTTAATAAGCCTCCCTTACACTCGTTGTGCAACCAGTCCTGCTACTGTTCCCATATTCACAAGCTTATTGAATACGTGTCGAAGCAATTCCAAGTTGTGTCGTGCCGAGAAGCGCTTTCTATCCTTGATGCGATTACGTTGAGCTGAAACAAAAGATTTTGTAAGTTTATTGTGAAGCCTTCCGTGGGCCGTCTCTCGCCTCGACCTTTTTGTCTCGTAAGGCGGTCGGACAAGGTCAAAGATCCGGTATCCTCTACGAGCTCCAAGACGTTACTGATCGCTCTTTGCATACCATATTTTAGATCATTGTATACCAGAAATCACCTTGATCCGCTTTGAGTATTTGATGCTGGATGTTCTTTTGAGCCAAGCTCGAAGAGCTCTTAGCTGATCCCGGATGCATAGTAAAACATCACTATGTTGATGCGAAGGACGGGATGCAGCCATTGCAATAGAGGACAAACAATCTCGAGCTAACATCCGCTCACATTCGAAGCCAAGATTATTCTAGCGCCACTAGCTAGGATCCGTTCTCACTTTTTGGATGTTTGCTTTTACGGAAGTAAAACAGCCAGGATTTACGACAAGTCTTTGAATAACCGCCAAAGAGCCCAAAATTCTGGGTGCAGCATGCGCGCAATTCGCAGAATCCATTCGAGCACCATCGAATCGGTCAGGGCGACCTCGGAATATCACTCCCGCTATGCTATATACACTTTGTGATCGACTAACGCGGAAGTCGTATACATACCAAGACGAGATGGCCGACTACCTTTGGGACGAGTTCGAGGTCCTTGTGGCACCGTATAACATTAGCCGGGCGCTGAATTCTATGCGGTGGTCAAAAAAAAATCGAACTTGCCGCTGGAGCTATATGTGTTGCTGCGGCCTCTTGCATGAGACTGGAACGATTGAATTTTATAGCCGTACCGTCTGTTCCCTATGAAGAGGAATAAAGTCGCTTGTTTGGGTGCGCCATCGCTCGATATCACTTCAAACTTCCAAAGACTGTGATGGCACCAAGTAAAGATATGATGGAGACAACACCAACAGCACCAAGAAATGCAGCTAAAATAAAGGGACTCATGTGAATAGCATCTTCAAAAACCATTCGGCTGCATCTAGAAGATGGCGAAGTCCCTCGATAGGTCTGCGGCGTAGCAAATGATCGCTACGAAAAAAGCTCATCTAAGGACCATCAAATTCAACGTAATCTATTTAAGATCACAACAACCAAATCGGTTGTCCCCCTACATGAACCCCACCCTGATGTCGCCGTGCTACGACAGGCTGACTGTTACGAACCGGGACAAAATTTGCATCAAACAGTCGATACGGAATGGCGTAGATTCTGTCAAAATTCGCGACAAAGAGATGTGCGACCCTTTACCTCTCCTCGAACGGCACACCTGGAGATCGGTTGAGAGACGACAACAGATCCGAGGAGATAGAAAAGGTGATGAGAGAGGGGGGACAGAGCAGCTCGTCGCTAGTACAACCGGTACTGTTGCAGACTCCAGAATAACAGAAGTCAAGAGCCATTTGTAAAGAAAATTAGTCCTGGATGGTGATTTGAGTCCTTACTCACCTACGAGGCCGTGGCGTCACGTCGCCAAATACGTCAACCAACGTTTCAGAACATTCAGATGGGCTTCTAACGACTATCCCCTCCAAAGCCAGATACGCTCCGATAGTGTCTAGTCGAATAGATAAGATAAAGTCTGCATATTGGTTTACCGTAGACGACGGGAATTTTATCGTGAAACACTTATAGCTTTTTCTCACAAACTGCTATAATACTACTATAGGCAGCAGAAAATTCTCACTAACAACCTTTCCTTACAGTGGTATAAGTATATATCAATTTCTTTTATGTATCAAATGAGTGCAAAATGCGTGAATAAAGCACAGAGTCCACCCAACAGATGAACTCAATTTCATATCTAGAATATATCATCTATGGGATTGTCTTGCGTTCAAGGTTGTCCAGGCCTCACATTCCAATACGGTCTTGTGTGCAACTATCAATCAAGGGTGGAAATATTCACGATCTACATAAAGGTGGTGGTCTAGCTCCGCTGACTGGAAGGAGCTGTCCATTCTCCACACGATTGAATGATTTGGCTACCGAGTTCATCCTAGTACATGGTCAGTTCCAGTATTCGACCTGAAATCGGGAAACAAACTTATCCAGATGTTGCCACTACTGATCAGATCCCATCCTGTCGCATCAACGGAGAAATCGTGGTTATTTCCAAGAAAAGATTCGGTTACGGTACCAACGTCAGACGAGCAACTTTTCATGGGGTTAGCTATCGTTCCATTTTGAGCTTATTTGTCGATTTCCGTTTAATACAGAAGACGACCCCAAATGAACAATGGCCAGAGAGAAAACCAAAAGAATCATACCGGAAAGAGTTCTGTGCAAGGAAATACAAGGTCGCATCAGCTTGTGTACAAGCAGGATTCGATCGTTGAAGCACGCCACAGAATAGGGAACACAGCCATTGCGCCTCAGGGGGGGAGCCATAACTCCCGGCCTCTGACCAAAGTCAATCGAAGTCCTGAGCCAGTGACATAGCTCTGAGGGAGAGGCGATCGTTACGTCTCCCTCAGATGTCAGTGGCCGCTCGGATTGCATCGAACAAGACAACTCGAGGCACACAATTGGTAGTGAGCATCTACGACACGTCACCAGAAGTTGTCTCCCGATCTCCAGTTGGAAAATCATTTTGTAGA
Organism: Pestalotiopsis sp. DP-2020a; assembly: GCA_018115615.1. Taxonomy (NCBI): domain Eukaryota; kingdom Fungi; phylum Ascomycota; class Sordariomycetes; order Amphisphaeriales; family Sporocadaceae; genus Pestalotiopsis; species Pestalotiopsis sp. DP-2020a. Next base: position 3,649 of record JACVEI010000250.1, on the reverse strand, counting down.
ATATAAATCAAGGCTGTACCATATCAAACTAAAATCCACTGTCAGCTTTTGCCTCGGATCTAGGCGGTAACAAATATAGGGTTGCAAGTAGATTCAGAACTAACTTAGTACCTGGCAGAAATATGGGTCTCAAAAGTGATCGGAAAAAGAAAGTCCGAAATGGCTCTAATCTACGAGATAAACTGAATTAATATTGCCTAATAATCCACTTTCTGCCATTTTTTATCACGCGGGACGAGCTGACTTTTGACAAACAAAATGCCTAATATATTCAAGGTCCACAACTTACTCTACAGCATGGCGTTCCTGATGAGTGAATGGCTTTTATGTTTTCGGCCTCAGCTAGTACCACAAGAACGATGCTGATGTTGAGAAAGGCGGCACATAAAAAAGTAATTTACAACATCCTTAAGCTATCGTATCCTGCCAATTCGTCATCCACTTTCTTACTAGTTTTTTTACACCAAAAGAGTTTGAGGGGCTTTCCACAGTAATGCCGAAAATGAGGCCTATGGTATTCTTTCCACTTCTACGTGTATGGGATGATGGTACAGTATTACAAGGAATACCCTGATTTGTGTTTCTAGTGGCGTTCGGCGTCAATGTTGGCCCCCACATTGCCAGATGGGCGTGGCCCCTGCCAATTTCAGCAGCTCCAAATATTCACTTCTGGTCTGTGCGATGGATAACCTCCTCGATCTGAATGCCGTGCTACAATATCCACTGACGGTCGTCGACTTGCTCACCGACGGAGGCGCGAAGCGCGGCGTGGCATTACAGTTTGTGAGCTACATCAATATTGAGAGGTGGTGGAAAGAGTCACAAGGTTCTCGAGCATAACGTGACTGGCGAATGGCAATGGTCACATTACGATAGAAATGAGACTTGTGTACGACTGCACGACATCCCATTGCTGCATCCTCGGATGGACTAGCTCCTCGGATTGCCGTATATGCAGGTGGCTCTTGAGCCTTTTCCCTTTGTGACAGAATGAAGTTCAATCTACATGCATATCACATTTGACATGGTCTCCCGAGCGGCCGAAGTATAACAGATCTAGAACTAACGGGAAGGATCGATTAAATTTATGTAGGCGGGTATGTGATGAAGAGACCTGCGTGACGGAAGTGGTTTTCTGCAACGGTGATATCATCCCCTACTACATCGACGCACTATTCCATTAGTCTCGCAAATATCCAGACTATAGTTCGGCCGCGAAGTGTAATTAGTCGTTTTATTAGGTTCGTTTTCACTGTCTCTGGCACAATCTTTTACCTCCACCCTGTAGCGAATACAATATGCTCACGCCTTGTCTATTATCTCACGCGTGGTCGGCATGCTTCTTGCTCCAAGAGTTCAGGCCGTGAACTGCGATGAGGCTAAATGCCAGAGAGAGAAATGGACATGGGTTTTGCGAGCATATGCCACGGTACAACACCATCATAATACACGTTCTTTGTCTTTACACACGTTTTACATCCTCATTCCGATGAAAAGCCACTGATCAGTGCTGATCGCGCGGTGGTCATGAATTGGATTTTACGACAACATTCCGCTGCGATGGCATCGTTTTGATCGTCGCAGCTCACGAGACGCTTTGTTTCCCTCGCCCCCTTCCACCCAGTGGTGCTTTCTCTTGCGGGGACTTGGTGGCTGGATGGCGGGGTGTTTATGGTCTGGCTAATGTTAGAGTAATTGACATGATTCCAGGAGGGAGTTCCTTACTTGTTGCACAAGTCTGATGCGCCTTCAACTCGCTGGAGCTCAGCGGAGTGCTAGCATGGTCCTGCACTTTGTCCATCCAATCCTCAAACGCTTTATTGTGGCAGACCGCTGGCCTCACAATGGTGATACCATCGCTCGTCAAATCTTTGCTTAAGTCGTTATTGGTGATGCCAACGTTCTTATACCTGTTGCTCGAGGTGGTTCGTCTGCATCTTGGCGGCGCTGCCTCTTCATTTTGGTCCGGGAAAGTCTCAATTATATCGGTACCAATATCTCCTACAAGCTCCTTCCCAAGTGCCTGGCCGAGTCGCTCCTTGAGGCCCAGAATCGGAAATATGGGTACTTCCCGGTACTCAATTTCCATTCTCGTAGCTCGGCAATGTGGCGGACGACAGGGCGAAAATTGCCGAGCTGAATAGCGCCTCTCCAGACTCTCCGCCGTAGAAAGAATAGCTTCTCCGGAATATCGTCATTTCCGTCCGATGCAGGAAGGTCAAGTGCTGGCAAGGAAGTGACGAGCACGCCTGAAAAATTCGCCATAATGCCTTCTAACAGCACATCGACTTAATCCCGTAATTTGACGCGAAGGTTCTTTAAGGTGTTGCTAAGTGGTTTGTCCACAATGACCCTGACCTGGTCCTTCTAAAGACCATTTTTGGTTGGTTTTGCTCCTCGTGGAAGAGAAACGCTGAGATGCAGAGAAGATCAAATATCGCTGACTAACAAAAGCTCGAGCCATAAAAAATCACGATAGCTTCTTATACGTATACTATATTGCTTTTCCTGCGGTGCAGTCCATATCCAGCATACAAACAGCCACGGAAGACAGCCTGTGCGAGAACTGTGCTCAGGTATTTGGCCAAAATACGAATGTCAGGCCCTGGACATTCGTCGTCAAAACGTGTCCCTTATGTGATGAAGACAGTGCTACCACAGCTTGCCGAGATTGAGGATACTCTCGCTGAAACCACGGAGCCTAAAGATCTCCAACAGGTCATTGCGCATGTTTGGGCGGCATGGTTGTCGCAACTAGTCAACAATCCGGCCAACGCAATAGCGCATATACAGAAGGCTGTAAATATCCATCGTCCACTCCGGAAGGATGAAAACGCGGTACTTCATCGAGTGGTCGATTGGNCATGTTTGGGCGGCATGGTTGTCGCAACTAGTCAACAATCCGGCCAACGCAATAGCGCATATACAAAAGGCTGTAAATATCCATCGTCCACTCCGGAAGGATGAAAACGCGGTACTTCATCCAGTGGTCGATTGGAGCTGTGCTGTATTATACAGGTACGACCCTCGCAATAATTGTCAATGGCGTTCAACTAATGCATTTAGTGAGATTCTGTCGACGGGGAATCCCATCCGCATCTACTTGACCCTGGACCGATCTCAACTTGCNGTTCAACTAATGCATTTAGTGAGATTCTGTCGACGGGGAATCCCATCCGCATCTACTTGACCCTGGACCGATCTCGACTTGCNGTGGTCGATTGGAGCTGTGCTGTATTATACAGGTACGACCCTCGCAATAATTGTCAATGGCGTTCAACTAATGCATTTAGTGAGATTCTGTCGACGGGGAATCCCATCCGCATCTACTTGACCCTGGACCGATCTCAACTTGCCGAATTTTGGAAAGGCATAGACAAAAGGGGTCTGATCATCTTCACCCGTCAACTTAAAACTATTGCTGCTTATCAGGTCTTTCAGTCATCAGCTTCTAATGAATGAAGATGTCGAAGATATCGGCTTGATCGACAAAGAAGGTCTACGAAAATATATACCGTACAGCCACAATTGATCGATTCTATGTACGACTGAGTAAGGAAGTTGCTATCAAGCTTAATGCCTCACCATGAATATACACGCGCCATTGGCGCAATACACTTTCGTGCGCAAATACAGGGAGTTCAAATGA